>MU160312.1:21018-33804 GCA_015888305.1 Antheraea pernyi | reverse complement strand
CCTCCGGCGCTCTCACCGACCGAACGAAACGCAACAACGCAAGCACTGTTACTTCACGTCGGTGTTCTGTGGGTCGGGTGGTACTACCCCGGGCGAGTCTCGCCCGGGATAGTACCACCCGACCCACAGAACACCGACGTGAAGTAACAATGCTTGCGTTGTTGCGTTTCGTTCGGTCGGTGAGAGCGCCGGAGGACCATCTCCCTTCTCCCTATCCCCTCCCCCATACACAGGCTGGCAACGCACTTGCGACACCAAGTCTGCTCTGCCGAGCGCTTTTCACTTTACCCATACTCCACGGCCGGCTGTAATGCGACATGCGATAGATGGACGAAAAATTTACGAAGGTGGAAAAAAGTTACACTTTAATAAAAAATAATAAATTAAACAACGTTAAAATTTGATTTAGATTATTTATAGCAAATACAGATTACATATCAAGCTTTATATTTTTATATAATTCAATAACAATATTTAATTCAATAAATTAATAATAAGACGTCATAACAGTTAAAAATCATAATTGTAATTACATACTGAAGAAGAAGAACTTGAGAATTGAAAGTATACATCACAATCTTCAAGCAGTTACCAATAAAACATTTTTAACGAAATCTAATATTTTACACTATATACAGCTAAAAATATACAAATTTTATATTTAAAGATGTTTTACAAAACCTTATTGTATTTACTTACATGTTTAAATTGATGACTAAAAAGGAACCTGGCTAACATACATTTCAGTCATTTTTTTGTTAAATCACATTAAACTATACATGGTGTAGTCTTTTAAAAATATCCTATCTCCTGTTGTGTTTCATACAACTTCACGTCGTCCTTCTTCAAAGTTAGCTCTGGCCTGGAATAAATATTCACTTTAGAAATACACTGTTCATTATGAAAAAAATATTGATATAATAAACACAGAGCCATTAAAATAAAAAAAAATGGATATATCGATATTCGATACATCTATACGTGAACTGGTTACGAATAAATAAAGAAGAGCTAATCGACATCAACAAAATATAACGGGTTCCTAATAGTAGCTAGTCTCGAACTTTGTCAAATCATTCGAATAATGACGTCAAATTTCCAGAGACTTCCACACTCATTTTTTGAAAATTACATATTACGCTGTAATCATGTAATTATACTGTAGTATAATTATGTGATAGCGAGTCTATTTGATTTTCGTCTACACGAGTAGAGAGAATATTAAAAAAAAAATTATAGAGACGACGGTCAACTAACTCACGGATGCGACATTTTTTTTCTATAATTAGCAAAAGTGTTTAAACAAAACTTACAATGTAATTTCCACAGTCTGTTGTTGAACTGTAACAAAGAAATACGACACGAATAATAATACTATCGTTGAAATACATTAATTATATTATATATTCACTTCCAAAATTTAATAACCGATTTCTACGGACAACTTGGTCCATATAATTTACAATCATCAATAATTCATCGTTATCGATTCCAGTATTATTATTGATCGAGCATTGGGCCAACGTTCGCACCAACATGTGGACCAGACCTTAAAATATAGATACATCACAATTGTTGGTAAACGAATCCTAGCGAAAACCAACACAAATCGGCCAACATCCAACATTGCCGCGAGCATTGGGCCTACGTTTCTACAAACGTAGAATAAGGTGAAAGATAAAATTTTTGAAAAGATTTTTATCTTGTTAGGCCAAAGAAGTATAACTTCTAACTACACACACACACTTTTTTATTCAACAGTTATAATCCACTAAATTGTGTGGTTTTATGATGCAAGTGAAACATTTTTTCGGATCGCACCCATTTCTCTAAAAAAATTCGGAAAATTATTATAGGGTATTAAAATTGGGTTTTTAATCTTAACTTAATAATTGTAAAATATGAATGATAATAGTAAATCAATAGTAAACGAAATACCCAACTATAAATTTTAATTTTAATATGGGTAGTAGAGTACGGAATAAATTTTCTTCTATATATCTTCTATACATATAAGAAGAATGTAAATCTAACGTGTATCTTTCTTCTCTTTAAGAGTACTCTTACGATTTTCGTAAAAAAATTGACGCTGGGTACTAATTCCTAATATAATACATTTCAATCATTTTTAGAAATCTCTGTCCGTCTCTCTGGATGACTTCGGATTTCGTGTTTCCGGAGATCAGATCTGGAACAAAAAAAATGGCAATTTCTAGTGAAAATAAAACGTTACAACCATATTTTGAAACACAAAATATTAAACGGTGTCGGAGTTTATCAATCTCTGATACTATATATCAACATCCATAGTGATAAGTTGTAGTAAAATAAGTCTCCATGAAAATTTTGTTAGGAAAACGGTGTCGGAGTTTATCGATCTCTGATACTATATATCAACGTCCATACAGATGAGTTGTAGTATATTAAAGTCTCCATGAAGATTTTGTTACGAATACGGTCAAAAGGTATCGGAGTTTATCGATCTCTGATACTATATATCAACGTCCATACTGATGAGTTGTAGTAAATTAAAGTCTCCATGAAAATTTTGTTACGAATACGGTCAAACGGTGTCGGAGTTTATCGATCTCTGATACTATATATCAACGTCCATACTGATGAGTTGTAGTATCCGATAGTGTTACCAATTTAAATCAGTAAATGTACGCGAATTCCGAAAAATTCGTTGGTACATGCCGGGGTTCGAACCTGCGGACATCGAAATAATATTCCACCGGTCAAACCACTAGGCCACTACGACTCTTAATACATTCAGATAACTTTATTTTAAACACTGTTTTTTACACAAGGTTCCAAGTCGCGCTTGATGCGGTTGTGACTTCGGATTTCGTGTTTCCGGAGATCAGATCTGGAACAAAAAAAATGGCAATTTCTAGTGAAAATAAAACGTTACAACCATATTTTGAAACACAAAATATTAAACGGTGTCGGAGTTTATCAATCTCTGATACTATATATCAACATCCATAGTGATAAGTTGTAGTAAAATAAGTCTCCATGAAAATTTTGTTAGGAAAACGGTGTCGGAGTTTATCGATCTCTGATACTATATATCAACGTCCATACAGATGAGTTGTAGTATATTAAAGTCTCCATGAAGATTTTGTTACGAATACGGTCAAAAGGTATCGGAGTTTATCGATCTCTGATACTATATATCAACGTCCATACTGATGAGTTGTAGTAAATTAAAGTCTCCATGAAAATTTTGTTACGAATACGGTCAAACGGTGTCGGAGTTTATCGATCTCTGATACTATATATCAACGTCCATACTGATGAGTTGTAGTAAATTAAAGTCTCCATGAAAATTTTGTTACGAATACGGTCAAACGGTGTCGGAGTTTATCGATCTCTGATACTATATATCAACGTCCATACTGATGAGTTGTAGTAAATTAAAGTCTCCATGAAAATTTTGTTACGAATACGGTCAAACGGTGTCGGAGTTTATCGATCTCTGATACTATATATCAACGTCCATACTGATGAGTTGTAGTAAATTAAAGTCTCCATGAAAATTTTGTTACGAATACGGTCAAACGGTGTCGGAGTTTATCGATCTCTGATACTATATATCAACGTCCATACTGATGAGTTGTAGTAAATTAAAGTCTCCATGAAAATTTTGTTACGAATACGGTCAAACGGTGTCGGAGTTTATCGATCTCTGATACTATATATCAACGTCCATACTGATGAGTTGTAGTAAATTAAAGTCTCCATGAAAATTTTGTTACGAATACGGTCAAACGGTGTCGGAGTTTATCGATCTCTGATACTATATATCAATGTCCATACTGATGAGTTGTAGTAAATTAAAGTCTCCATGAAAATTTTGTTACGAATACGGTCAAACGGTGTCGGAGTTTATCGATCTCTGATACTATATATCAACGTCCATACTGATGAGTTGTAGTAAATTAAAGTCTCCATGAAAATTTTGTTACGAATACGGTCAAACGGTGTCGGAGTTTATCGATCTCTGATACTATATATCAACGTCCATACTGATGAGTTGTAGTAAATTAAAGTCTCCATGAAAATTTTGTTACGAATACGGTCAAACGGTGTCGGAGTTTATCGATCTCTGATACTATATATCAACGTCCATACTGATGAGTTGTAGTAAATTAAAGTCTCCATGAAAATTTTGTTACGAATACGGTCAAACGGTGTCGGAGTTTATCGATCTCTGATACTATATATCAACGTCCATACTGATGAGTTGTAGTAAATTAAAGTCTCCATGAAAATTTTGTTACGAATACGGTCAAACGGTGTCGGAGTTTATCGATCTCTGATACTATATATCAACGTCCATACTGATGAGTTGTAGTAAATTAAAGTCTCCATGAAAATTTTGTTACGAATACGGTCAAACGGTGTCGGAGTTTATCGATCTCTGATACTATATATCAACGTCCATACTGATGAGTTGTAGTAAATTAAAGTCTCCATGAAAATTTTGTTACGAATACGGTCAAACGGTGTCGGAGTTTATCGATCTCTGATACTATATATCAACGTCCATACTGATGAGTTGTAGTAAATTAAAGTCTCCATGAAAATTTTGTTACGAATACGGTCAAACGGTGTCGGAGTTTATCGATCTCTGATACTATATATCAACGTCCATACTGATGAGTTGTAGTAAATTAAAGTCTCCATGAAAATTTTGTTACGAATACGGTCAAACGGTGTCGGAGTTTATCGATCTCTGATACTATATATCAACGTCCATACTGATGAGTTGTAGTAAATTAAAGTCTCCATGAAAATTTTGTTACGAATACGGTCAAACGGTGTCGGAGTTTATCGATCTCTGATACTATATATCAACGTCCATACTGATGAGTTGTAGTAAATTAAAGTCTCCATGAAAATTTTGTTACGAATACGGTCAAACGGTGTCGGAGTTTATCGATCTCTGATACTATATATCAACGTCCATACTGATGAGTTGTAGTAAATTAAAGTCTCCATGAAAATTTTGTTACGAATACGGTCAAACGGTGTCGGAGTTTATCGATCTCTGATACTATATATCAACGTCCATACTGATGAGTTGTAGTAAATTAAAGTCTCCATGAAAATTTTGTTACGAATACGGTCAAACGGTGTCGGAGTTTATCGATCTCTGATACTATATATCAACGTCCATACTGATGAGTTGTAGTAAATTAAAGTCTCCATGAAAATTTTGTTACGAATACGGTCAAACGGTGTCGGAGTTTATCGATCTCTGATACTATATATCAACGTCCATACTGATGAGTTGTAGTAAATTAAAGTCTCCATGAAAATTTTGTTACGAATACGGTCAAACGGTGTCGGAGTTTATCGATCTCTGATACTATATATCAACGTCCATACTGATGAGTTGTAGTAAATTAAAGTCTCCATGAAAATACCGTTTTTCTAACTTATCTTTCCTGGAGATTTTTATTTTACTACAACCCATCACTATGGATGTTGATATATAGTATCAGAGATCGATAAACTCCGACACCGTTAGACCGTATTCGTAACAAAATTCTGATACTATATATCAACATCCATAGTGATGGGTTGTAGTAAAATAAAAATCTCCAGGAAAGATAAGTTAGAAAAACGGTAAATTGTATTTGTGTTATCGATGCGAGATACCATATATTATTCCATAGTGATGAGTTCAACTGTAATAAAAATCTACATAAGAGATATTTGGTGAACGGCTAAAATGGTGTTCAGGTTTACCAACTTACGACACTGTATATCAAATTCACTAATGATGAGTTGTAGTTGTAGTATGCCTTACTTTTTATACCCATATAACTGAGATCTGATTCAATTTTTTTTTTTAACTGAATACGCTATTGACCTTACAGGTCTGTACAGCTTCACTGGACTACAAAAACATATGTCAAAGTTTCTAAGTATAGGTATCTCTATTCTCTACAACCTTTTTTGTGAATTTAATTAATATCCTATATACCCGAAATAATTTTGTAAACGGGAACAGTTATTTCGTTTCCGAATGTCCAATAAACAAGATAACGGCGAAAGTAAAAGAATTTACTAGCCCCTAGAGACGATGCCAGCCCTAGCTCTTTATTAACGTAGAGCAAGATTGTCTTTCGGCGCCCTTTGTGATATATAACACTTTCGTTTTCATTTTATTTCCGTTTCGATTAAAGAATTTTTAATAAATAAAAACATTCTTTTAATAATCAACACTTCTAGTGAATTCAGATTTAAGTACAGTCCTTGCCAACTTTCTGACCACTCTGAATATATCTGCGCAAGACACAAATTTAGATACACATACATATGTTATTACATATGTTACGTATATCTTTGTTTTGTAATAAACACTTGACGATATTATGCGCAAGCCAGAATTTACGGGTATATTCATAGCGAATAAAAATATTGACAAGGATTGTAGCTTTATTGACTACAAATATTATTATTTTTAATAAATGAATATATCTGCGCAAGACACAAATTTAGATACACATACATATGTTATTACATATGTTACGTATATCTTTGTTTTGTAATAAACACTTGACGATATTATGCGCAAGCCAGAATTTACGGGTATATTCATAGTGACTAAAATATTGACGAGGATTGTAGCTTTATTCACTACAAATATATATTTTTATAAATAAAATTGCCACTACTAAAATCAATGTTTGATATTGAACAATTCATATGAATAACAATAATAAAATCGGTTATGCAATATAGTTATTATAAGTAAACAGAACATTAATATTCGTAAATATCGGTCTTATAACAAATTAAATTTAACCGTTTTCCTAACTAATTTTTGATGGAGATTTTTATTCTACTACAACTCATCACTCTGAATGTTGATATATAGTATAAGAGATTAATAAACTCCGAGAACCTTTGACCGTTTACCTAATTAATTTTTCATGGAGATTTATATTTTACTACAACTCTTCACTATGTATGTAGATATGTAGTATCTAAGATCGATACACTCCGACACCGTTTGACCATTTACCAAATTATTTTTCATGGAGATTTTTATTTTACTACATCTCATCACTATGTATGTAGATATGTAGTATCTAAGATTGATAAACTCCGACACCGTTTGACCGTTTACGTAAGTAATATTTTATGTAGATTTTTATTTTACTACAACTCATCACTAGATGGCGCTAGAATATGTCTTATTATTATTATTATTATAGTCTTATTATTATTATAGGGTATATCTTATTTACTTTATACTGTAATTTACCGCGGAAAAAGTCGATTACTAGTATTTATGTAAATGTGATGAATAGGATCTATGTTAGTGGTATGTCTTTAACTGAGTAATAAGTATCTATTATTATGAATATTATATAATTCTCGAGTAAATAATGTATGGTTATAATAGTTACTTGTAACAGAAGTCTCTTCCGCAATAATTACACGTATGTTTTATATTCATATGTGTGGCTTCATGATGTTCGCGAAGTACGGTGTTCGTTCGGAAAGCCTTCTCGCAGAGTGAACACTGAAATATAAATGGAATTATATTTCACTAGCTGATACCCGTGAATTTTTATGCTTTGATTACTATCTTAAGATAATTTATATTGCACTGAGGAAATAACATAAAAAAAATGAAAGCAATAATATGGTATACTATGCTTACAAAATTTCCTTGTAAACAATATTTATTGTTTACTTCCTCTCCCCTGCGCTTTCCTACAATACTGCTAACCCCACTTCTCCACGACAAGAAAGCCGACGTCGCTGAACGCGTAGTACTTATAAAAAACTGTAATTTCTTAAAACTTTAATAACTTCATATTAAATGAAGCTATCGTGAAATATTTTTAGGTAAGGATAAAATGTCTAAAAACACACAAAATAGATCGAGATGTATCTAGTAGTTTTGTGTGATGTCCGAACAACAGCACACTTCTAACATTTTCTGTATTCTGTATAAAATAAAAATATACTGTATGTGCTCATCATATAAGAAGATTAATTAATTAAATTTCATTTATATTATCATAAGTTGCAATTAAAAGTAATAAACGCCAATATTTGTTTATACAAAATAGTACATGTTATTTTTATTTTCATAATAACATTATTAGATTAATTATTAGAAATAGACAATTTATCAGCCCCAAGTTATCCTAATTTAAAAATCCCTTAGAAACCTATAATAGAATATAAAGACTTATTTAGTGATCCTATTTATTAAATGTAGGTAAATATGGAAAATTAAATGTTTTTTTTTAATTGTAGCACGGCAAAGTGACTTTTTCGCCATATACTTGGTGGTTGCGACCCAGTCGGGCTGTAAAACCCTACCACCCCGCTTTCGCCATTGGCTCGTTCGTTATTCAGCAGGGTGCACCACGTGCAGGTGAGGTTGGCTTGGGTGTCTCAAGTCTTCGATGTTATTCGACACCCCTTACACCCTTGTTACTGCGACATTAAATAAGCATTTTTCATACAATTTTCGTGAATAAAAGAACCTACTACCTTAAACTGCTTCTCCTGATGTGTGAGTTTATGTTTATTCAAGTTGGAAGGATTGACGAATGTAGCATCACACTGATGACATTTGTAAGGTTTCTCTCCAGTATGTGTCCTCATATGCATTACCAGATAATATTTATATTTTGACTTATATGGGCACAGATCGCAGAAGAAGTTGAACGTGTTTGTGTGTACCAACCTAGAGAAAATGTTATTTCTTGTGAATTGCAGCTTTTTTTTTATTTTTACATAGGTTTTCAGTTTTTGACCACAATCTTATTTGATGTTAAATGACGATATCATCCAAGATGGTAGTAAACACGCTAAAAATAGTGGGGACTGGCTCACAAGTGGTCAAATAGTAACGACAAAATTATAATTAACAAAAAATTGAGCCAACACGGGACGCCTGGCAGATGTGAAACATCGAAATTGTTTTGTATAAGTTAAATAACAAATATAAAATAACAAATTACGACAGAAGTCAGCTATGACATAATGAAAAGATAAAGCATTGCAAATTTCTTCCATAAAATAATGACTGTTAATTTTTTTTATTAAATACAAAATACGAAAATTAAAGTAGGTCCGGCGCGGTGTTTGGCGGCATTTATCAAAGGGCGCAAGGTCATCGGCGCGTACCGCGTAACACTAGTATAACGAGTGACCGACAAAACAATTTGAATCTTATAGTTATACAATTAGGGTTGCAAATGTTTTTGAGTATTACGTTAATAGTGCTAAGTTCGAGTTTTGCGTCGCCACGTCGCCCCAAGCCAAAATCAGGTTTACCCGTGCCAATAGATGTTTCACATCAAAAATAAAAGAGAACCGGCAATTTATTCAGAAAAAACGCGTAGACAACAACAAGATATTAAATAAATATTATCGCCATCTACATACTTAACTAGCTTTTGCACGCAGCTTAACTCGCACTAATAGAAATTTGATCTATCCGTCGGAATGAGTATATATATTTTTTAATTTATAATATTCACTTTCGAATTTATAAGTTAGGGTTATAAAACTTCACAATGGATTAATTAAAATATATTTATGACACTTACATGTGGTTTCTGAGTCTAGCGACGATAGGGAACTCCTTCCCACACGTGGGACACTTGTGTAGAACACTCTGCTTGTGTATGTGCCGCATATGTTGTGCTATACTAACAACCAGTTGCCCACATATATCACAAGCTCTTCGCATACATTGCCTCTCTCGACGATGAGCCAACAATTTCTCCTAAGATTAATATAAACAACAATATCAATCTACAGGCTGAAAGTTTAGACAGTAGCAATATTTATAGAAGATACTCTGCACTCGATTCTCATTCTAAATCATTTAAAAAAACAGGTGCTTAATATTTGACCAAAAATATCTATAAAATACAAAAATTATACGCAATCCTTTACATGTCTATGTTAAAGCACAGTATCAATGACCGTCGGGTGAAGTGAAAGTGAACTTGGGAACGGCGTGAGCAAAACAAAAGAATCTATTGTCCGTCTTATTATCGAAGGTTATTAAATCCGGGTCGCCCTTGCAGCTTTCGGCACCGGTCATTGCATCTAGGTTTATTACATTTGTGTTTATATTTTTGAAACTCTTAGAACTTTAACTTAGATTTTCTCTGTTCTTTATTAGTATTTGTTTTGATATTATTATATTATATGCTACATGTGACCATGAACTATCATCTCTTAGAATATTGTAAGCGACTAACCTAACACCTGGTACATACATAAAAATAAATTACCGAATCTCTTGTCAGTTGTCAGGACAAGCTTTGTATGAAAGAAAGTGTTTATAAAGAGAAATCGTATTGAATAGTGAAGAATTTGAATTCAAATATTTCCATATAAAAAGTAAGTGAGTGAGATAGAAGACAAGGAGAACTTGAAAAATGTTGATCCAATTGACAGACTGACGCGCGAAGTCGAATGGGGAGCTAATAAATATAGTATACTATAATAATACCAGCCTATAAGAGTCTTAGTGTTGAACCAAATGCCTCTTGAAAGAGACCACAGAAGCCCATATTGGCAATTTCCAACAAAGAAATCCACAGCTCTATATTTTTCTCATATACAGTATGTCACTAGAAAAGCATTTCTCTTATTCATATTTCCTCACGATTTATTTCTTCACATTCGGAGGATAGTTTTACAAAGTTGAATAATTAATATATACTATTTTTTTACTCGTTTCAAGATCAGCCAGTAAATATCTAGATCAGTGGTACTCAACTTTTTGTTAAACGTACTACAAACACTTTTCACTCATGTTGTCGCGGGCCGCAAACTACAGATATTTAGGTATTGAATATTTAGGTATATAAAAAACGTAATTTCAAATTAACAACGTATTAATGTAGTAAAAAATGGTTGTCCAATAAAACAAGCTCTTATAACCCTTACATCATAAGGAACACACTGCGGTTGGGTTATCTGGAATCTATTTAATTTACTCAGCGTGCTCAAAGTTTTTCTGATGTACGTACTTAATTAGTACGTAATATAAAATAATTTAAAATAAAGGGCCGCAGGTTGAGTATAGCTGATCTAGATAATCGAGTACTTGCAGGTGAGCATAATTTTCTTTAGTCGTACAAATGCCGTAACTTTGTCATAATAATAAAACTCTTTATTGCACACACGTTGAAAATATACATAATTAGTAATCAGTTTACAATATGTGTACAACTAGGCGGCCTTATCGCTTAGAGCGATCTCTTCCAGGCAAACCTAAGGAGACATTTTATTTTCATAACTACCGGGTGGCAATATAAATAAACAAAAAAAAAAAAATACAAAAACTATAGATAAAAGTAAAAAAAAAAACAAAAAAAAGAAATAACACAATACAATAGTTATATTACGACAGCGAAAGGTAATGCCGGTGGAGATATTTTTTAAATAATCTTGTCACGGATCTTGCCTGCCTAATATCAGAAGGGAGTGCGTTCCATAGGCGTACAGCTTGAACCGCAAATGATTTACTATAAGATTTATTGTGACAGATAGGGAATTTGAGTATCATGTTAGTGTGTCATAGTATGAGTGTCACCTTATAATTTAAAAAATAGATTATACTAGCGGACCTGGCCGACGTGGTCCAGCCTTGATAATAAAAAAAATCCTAAAAGTCAACCGGAACGTCATCTACCGGGTCCAATTGTGAATCTAAACCATTCTCGGATCCACTGGAACACGCACACAAAGTTTTATTAAAATCGGTCCAGCCGTTTAATAGGAGTTCAGTGACATACACACGCACAGAAGAAATTTATATATAAAGATGTGTATTATGTATACTAATGAAATGGCCTGTAAAAAACCTTTATGTAATTACCCTATTCGGAAAATTCAAATCGCACGAAGAACACGAAAACTTTTTCACTTTAGGTGACTTCTTTGACATTAATTTTTCCTTTTTCAGTCGCCTTCTCTGAATTTCCTCTTCAACTTTAACGCGCTCCATTTTCATTTTATGCAATATCAGTTGAAAATCATGCTTTGAATATGGATATAAATGATCGACACCTAAAAAAAAAAATTAATAAACAGTATGTAACCAAAGTATTCATCTATTGTCCCTTAGTACTTCTAAATTGTGCAATAGATTTTGTTACAGTTTTCACAACAATTACAAAAACATATTCTAGAACATTTACACGTATCACACATGTAACCAGGCCTTTTTGTCACTTACTCTTTGGTGACACGTTAATTTTCGAAAGTTGTAAGTCCATAATATTTTTTATCTCAAAAAGTGCTAAAATGTAGGCACACCTTATCATTTTGGGTACTTATGGCATGTAATAATAGTAAGTTACTGTTCTAATATTTTTAGAACGACAACCAACTTATGGCATTATTTCGGTATTCTCGAATTTCCCTTTAAGGGCGCTGCGTGCCCCCGCTTGTCATCCTCGTCATCAAAGCCCTACATGTAACTAACATATGATAATAGAAAAGATGCTTTATTGTAATAAATTCGTAACATTTTTTATTTTTTTAGCACGGCAAAGTGACTGCACTATGCCTGATGGTAAGCACAATGCAATCCAAAAAACAATGGCGACCACCAAGAGACACACTGTCCATCGCCGGTCGCCGCTGTCATACCAGCCTGCGAAAAGCTGGATATGCACAGGCTGAAGGCTATTTTTGGGAAGGTTACAATGCTACTATAATGTACAGTATCTTTTTTTTTTTTTTTTTTTTTTTTTTTTTTTTTCTTTGGGGGAA
>MU160312.1:0-20938 GCA_015888305.1 Antheraea pernyi | reverse complement strand
AACAACACCAGAGGAGTCGCAAGTGCGTTGCCATCTTTTGTAGGGAAGAGAGAGGAGAGAGGAGAGGGAAGGGGAGGTGGGTCTCCGGTGCTCTCACTGACCGAACGAAACGCAACAATGCAAGCACTGTTACTTCACGTCGGTTTTCTATGAGAGGGTGGTACTACCCCGGGCGAGCCGACCCATTCATGCTGAAACCAATAATAGTTTCAGCGTGGCTCTACCACCATAAAAAGGCATACAAAAAAAACCTATTGCATAAGGGGAAACAAACCACGGGGTGTTCCCAGACGATCACCCATCAAAGTACGGAGCGCGCCCGACGTTGCTTGATTTCGGTGATCGTACAAGATCCGATGTTTTTAACACTCTACTCAACACACTGTTTAGCTCTACCACTTCTTGTCCCACAAAAAGGTTGACGATCAGAATTTCAAAGTTTTTGTAGATATATGTTTATAGCCTAAGGATAACCCAAGTAACTGTTTTCATCTTCTACAAATTATAGAAAAAAAAATTGTGAGGCCATTTAGAACAACATAGTATTTTATCCTTTTTTTTAAATCTAGGGACCGTCCCTCGCTTCGCACGGGTGCAATGTAGATATCCATTTTAATGAAATACTGTTAAGAGCCGTTTTGATCTACATGACATGTACAACGTATATAATGTATTTAATCGGATAAGGAATAATATTGTATTGTATAAAATAGCTTTGTAAATAACACATAATTATTTTTGTAAAAGATGAAAATGGTTACGGTCGGTTATCCTTTAGAGATAAACATATACAAGCCAGGACTTTTTTATCGATCTTTCTATGATATACAAATCCGTAGTACATTACTTTGATCTATCTCGTAAGGTTTAGCCAGCGTTTCCGATTTAAGCGCACAAAAATTGTTTGTTACAACATCACATTACAAATCTTTGAATTGTTCTGCTTTTCTGTACTGTAATATGTATGTATATGCCTTCCACATGAATCACTCTATTTATTGCTGAAAACTGTATTAAAATCAGTTGAATACTTTAAAAGATCTAAGGGAACAGACAGAGGACGCGACTTCATTTTATAATATGTAACGAAAGATAGATTAATTTAATAAATTCTTATATTATATCGTTATATGGTATTTTTATCTTCATTTCATTATTTTTCGTAGTAAAAAGCTTTGTACTATCGAAACATAGTTTTTAAGATCGTAAACTTTACCATAACAAAGTTAACTTTATAAATAGTCATAAATACATTTTCAGCATACTTCATAATCATATTTATTATAATAGCACTTACCCATTGGATTTAAAATTTTGCGAAACTTCTTATCAGCTGCTTCACAGTTTAATTTAAAGACCCACGCTATCTTAAGTGATTCTAGGCAATCTGTACAAATATATTTTGGCAGAGAATCATCAATTTCAATCTAAAAGGAAAACTAACACTGTATTTTATTCACTTTTATATTATTGGTTGAATTTTAGAATTTTATATGACATATTTATCTTATTTTTAATTTATAAAGTTGTTCCCATCAACCTTCTTCTAGGAATCTTCTTGTAAATTAATGACCAAAACTCTAATTTTATTTACTAGGTCTCTAAATTTAATATTAGAATTGAAATCATTTTAGGCAAACAAATTGAAAGTAATTAATTAAGGTAGTTGTGGAGTCTAATACGCTCCACTGTAAAACGCTCCACTTATGGTTATTACGCCAAGGGCTAACCGTGACGTATTACCACCACCACGCTAAGATAATCCGCGCGCCGCCCGCGCACCACCCGCGCGGCGGCCGCGGCCGGTCACACCACTTCGCGGAACGCATCGCGCATGGCAGACGTACAGTTATTTAGTTATAAAGTTCAGTGTCGTTTTGCATATCCTACACATTACATGTGGAGATGTGAACTAACATCCCCCACATAGTAATAAACAATTATCATTTATTTTTCTTAAATGTGAGTAACCTGAGCATGAGTACCATCCTAAGCCAGCTGTCATACCAGCCTGCGAAAAGCTGGATATGCACAGGCTGAAGGCTATATTTGGGTAGGTTACAACGCCACTATAATGTACTACAGTATGTTAAAAAAGCCTACAAAAAAAAAAACCTATTGCATAAGGGAAAACATTTTATTTAAAAAAAAGTACGACAACAAACCACGGGGTGTTCCCAGACGTCCACCCATCAAAGAACTGACCGCGCCCGACGTTTCTTAATTTCGGTGATCGGACAAGAATCTGTGTTTTCAACACTCTACCCAACACAGTGTTTAGCCCTACCACTTTTTGTCCCACAAAAAGGTCGCCGAGCAGAATTTCAAAGTTTTTTTACATATATGTTTATATCCTAAGGATAACACCCAAGTAACTGTTTTTATCTTCTACAAATTATAGAAAAAAAATTGTGAGGCCATTTTGAACAACATAGTATTAATCCTTTAAAAAAAAACTAGCGACCCGCCCCCGCTTCGCACGGGTGCAATGTAGGTATCCATTTTAATGAAATACTGTTATGGACAGTTTTGATCTACATTACATGTACAACGTATATAATGTATTTAATCGGATAAGGAATAATATTGTATTGTATAAAATAGCTTTGTAAATAACACATAATTATTTTTGTAAAAGATAAAAATGGTTACTGTCGGTTATCCTTTAGAGGTAAATATATACAATCCGGGACTTTTTTATCGATCTTCTTATGATATACAATTCCGTAGTACATTACTTTGATCTATCTCGTAAGGTTTAGCCAGCGTTTCCGATTTAAGCGCACAAGAATTTTTTGTAACGACACCACATTACAAATCTTTGAATTTTTCGACTTTTCTGTACTGTAATATGTTGCCTCCGTTACATAAATCACTCTATTTATTGCTGAAAACTGTATTAAAATCAGTTGAATAGTTTAAAAGATCTAAGGGAACAGACAGCGGAAGCGACTTGATTTTATACTATGTAAAGATAGATTAATTTAATAAATTCTTATATTATATCGTTATATGGTATTTTTATCTTCATTTCATTATTTTTCGTAGTAAAAAGCTTTGTACTATCGAAACATAGTTTTTAAGATCGTAAACTTTACCATAACAAAGTTAACTTTATAAATAGTCATAAATACATTTTCAGCATACTTCATAATCATATTTATTATAATAGCACTTACCCATTGGATTTAAAATTTTGCGAAACTTCTTATCAGCTGCTTCACAGTTTAATTTAAAGACCCACGCTATCTTAAGTGATTCTAGGCAATCTGTACAAATATATTTTGGCAGAGAATCATCAATTTCAATCTAAAAGGAAAACTAACACTGTATTTTATTCACTTTTATATTATTGGTTGAATTTTAGAATTTTATATGACATATTTATCTTATTTTTAATTTATAAAGTTGTTCCCATCAACCTTCTTCTAGGAATCTTCTTGTAAATTAATGACCAAAACTCTAATTTTATTTACTAGGTCTCTAAATTTAATATTAGAATTGAAATCATTTTAGACAAACAAATTGAAAATAATTGATTTAGTAATAATCAATTACCATTTATTTTTCTTAAATATGAGTAACATGAACATGAGTACCATCCTAAGCCACATAGTTCAGATGTGTTATGTAAAACTTTTTTATCTCTAACTTTAAAGCTTCCCTCTTCACCCAAGTTTCGGTTTATTTCAATATTAAGCAAATTAAAACAATTCATATAATTAAGATTTCTCTGAAATACTTTTCACATATCACGAAATTGTTGCAAGAAAAAAAATGGTAGGTTTAGTATTTATTTCAAAATGCAAAGTCTTATCATTAAAATGTGATGTATAATCAGAGAAACTCTAAGTTTATGAATGAATCTGCGTTCGAGGGGGCGTCCAGCGGCGAGTACAGCTTCCAAGAGCAATGCTCACACGCTAATCAGGACACTCACGTATTAATGCATCTGTTTGACATGGGCGCCGCTCGCAATGCCCCGCTCGACACTCGATTATAGCGTCTACTCTGAACATACACTAAACTATGTTGTTCAAACGAGCATTGCATAAATACAAGTCTAGCATTCAGTCACTGATAAATAAACACATACATTACTAGTAGGTACTACAATTGAACAAGTGTCGAAATCTACTCGGACAATTCTGTGATTATAGTTCTGAATGGTTAACATTTCATAATTACTTTCGTAACTTATATTTTCATATTTTATAATACAAATGAAATATGTAGTTTACTAATAATAATCTGTGATAGCTTTTAGGCTGAGACATATAGGGAATGATCAAATCAAATCAAATCAAAAATACTTTATTCAGTTTAGGCCCTAATAAGGCACTTATGAACGTCAAAGACTACTACCGGTTCGGAAAACAACCCAGTCATCGAGAAGAACCGGCAAGAAACTCGATCGGGTACATTTTTTTAACATATATTTCCAATACATTATACAATGCTTTTAGTGGATGCACAGAGAAGAGTCAATTCCAGACACCACTATCATTCACATACTGCGATTGAGAATGAGAATGAAAATTATATAAAATAACATCTCAACAATTTTTAATAAAACTATTGAGAGATTAGAGATACTTACACAAATATTAGTAACGCTTCTTATGGCACTCATTATATCCAAATCATTTATTTTGTCTGTAAGTGGTGTACATGCATTTTTTGCACACACTCTGCAAATCATATCTTTTGACAACTGAACAGTCTTCTGTCTGCAATAAATATTTCATAGATGATTTGTCTTTTAATTAAAAAAAATTAAACAATTTTTGTTAAAATACAGTTTCTTTTAGAGAAACACAAGCAGGCCCAGCAGACGTTATTCCTTGCCTGGTTACAAAAAAAAAACATGACAAATCATATATCAAAACCTTTCTCATGAATCACTTTATCTACTGGTGAAAACTGCATGAAAGTCCGTTTAGTAGTTTTTTAGTTTATCACGAACAGACAGACAGATGTGGTAGGGGACTTGTGTTTTATACTATGTAATAATAATGTGCATGTGCATTTGTACACTGACATTTCAAAGAATATACTCTAAACAACTTCATATTTAGATTTCTATTTAACAAATTAACCCTTTCCAGGTGGTATCAATCCGATATACACGTATTCATTTGTGAATCATGCAATTTCGATTGTATGGTTGACAAATGTATATTTGTATGAATAGCTTAGAATAGTTAGCTAGGACAGACGAGTCTTTTTCCAGGTAGTATAAAACAGCCCAAGCCGAGATGTGCGTGCACCCTTGTGTATGTGACCTAAAACCCAAATCGGCTGTGTGCCTTAAACGCCAACCTTAGTAGTCCGGTGAAGCTGTGAAGACCCTGCCGGGTCAATCGCGTAGTCAGTTCGAGAGAAAAAAAAATTCCAGGTGGTTGGATACAATAGACTAGATTATGGTACACACAACACACAAGGTAATCTATAAGTGTTGGCATTCTTAGAAGTGTCGCATTGTCTTTATAACCTTCCATGCACATTGCAAATCACATAAGTCTGTTACAGTGAGCCTCTTCAGGTTGCTCAATTTCAGGATCAACGAAAATTGTTGTTTATACCTCATGTGTTTTTATTTCATACTTTAGCAATTCAGAGAATGCATTTGACTGTTTTGTTAACTGCTATAATATAAACTGTTATACTCCTGGATTCTTTTACTAATCTCTAAGTTATGACCATATTTTATCATATTAGAGTATTTGTGTAGTGCCTTAAAGAGTGTATCTATGTATGGATTTTAAGGTAAACCCACCAAATTAAAATAATTTCTAAGTTATAGGGAGCTTCTCTTTATAATGGAAGAAGTTATAAAAGTTGACACTGTATTTAATATAGGAACATTAAACAATACTAATTAACACAGTATATATTGAAAAAAATAACGAAAATGACTTTATCTAATTATTGATGTAAAATATATCTTGGTATACCAAAACAATAAGATCAATCCTCATGCCTTCATGGCAAACAGCATGATCCCTTTTTTTGCAGACACAACCCCTCTACACAACTGCTCTCGACTCCCTTATATGTGTGCAGGTATACATTATACACTTTGTTGTGTTCTGTATATTATTTCTATCTAACTATAGTATACTTGACACATTCATCGTTTGTTTATGTACTTTTTTTAAATATTTATATCAATTTTCTCTCATATCCAGTCTATATATTCAGCTGGTTGGCATACATTGGAAGAAGCGAATAGGACTTGTAGAACTCTCGACGGTGGCAGTTATTATTGGATAGAACTGTCCTTATTGTCCTAGGTACAGTTCAGACACTTTATGTGCTTCAATGAAAAAAATATATAAATAGTCGTTAAAACCCTAATTAAAACTATTAATTAAGTATAAAACAAACCACAAAATAATTTAATTATAATAAAGAAAATACTTTGCATATAACAAAACATATCAAATATAATATACAACAAACCCATTGGTAAGCTGTTGCCACTGATCACCAATGATGCTTTCATCGTCTTCAATCGACGAACCAGTTGGATATCGTACTTTGTTCAATTTTGACAACATACTCTTAGTCAAATAAACTGCCATTATAACGCACGTCCAGTTATATTAGCAATAAATATGGACAAATCTGTAAAACACTAAAAATCTTTCATATAACATCTGTATTTAATTTAGAGCACAGATTATCTAGTAATACGGGCACAGATAAAAAGAGCACAGACTACTAAGAGAATAGTACATATGCAGGAATAATTCTGTGGGCATCGTAGTCATCTCTACTATACTAGTTCCGAATTTACATTGACGAATTATCATACCCTCTACTCGCTACTGAAAGAACGATGGTTCGAACCGAGTAGACAACAGAAAAAGGAATCAGGTTCTACCTACTGGCTAGGTGATCAAACGCATTAAATAACTTCGAACCGAACCAACCTCACTCTTAGCAAGTGCCAGAGTACAGCTATATTTGAAAACTTACCTTTATTTACGGAAAGGTCAAATATGCATTAACAGAAGCGAATCCAAGAGCAAAACCTAGTAATGAATAATTTAAAAAATAGCAATATTACACATTTGTTCAATGTCTTAAATATTAAAGCATAATATCAATTTATTTATAAATACGCTAAACAGAAATAAAGAATGCTTTCCAATTCCTTCCGCTCCAAATCCAGACTCCCAATAATTCTGAAAATTAGATAAGCGATATACGTGTACATTTTATTTATCAAAACAGTGATAGCTTGGATTCCGAGCCATTACGGTATCTCAGAAAACGAATCAATTGATTCCTGCGCAAAGAATGCTGTCCATTAGGATCCGTAAACTATTATCGACTATATACATGAGATTTGCGTTCTTTAGCCAAAACTATAATAGATTATCAGAAATATGGCAACTCTCCAGAAAATATAAATACAGATTTTATAGTTTAAATTTCCATATCTCAGTAAGGCCGTTACTTCCATCATCTGTCGTTTTTGTTTAGGTCATACGTTTTGTACACCAGTGCATTTAGGTAGGTAGATAAATTAAGGACTAGGAATAATCTCTCTACGCATGCGATCTAGACAACAGTTTTCCAGATCATATATTCTTTAATTATTCGAGAAACAGATTCTCCCTTTATGATGTCCTCCCTCCTTATATTCCAAATCCTACTTACCTTACTGTAGACTTAGAAATAAATCGGAACATAAACAGTGAATAAAAATAAAGGCAGGAAGAAATTATAACTTTCTAATCATTTTCCAATTTCTATCTTGCAACACTCGTTAGATTATGGTCACATTTTTCAATTCTGTTTATAGAGATGGGTAACTCAGTGAAAATCTTTGCGCTAACTGAGTAACTCAGGCGCAGTTAACTGCGCCGGCTCATTGCGCTAACTCAAAATTGCGCCATGGCGAAACAACAACAAAATGAAAATATGCCGAGTGAGCAACGTAATGCGCGCTATATGTACGGTCATAGGTTCTTAGCACACACAGCGCGCAAACTATGTTGGCTCATTGTTCACTTATCGAGTGAGAGAAATAATGAATAATATCGGGCATAAATACACTTGACTGTGCTCATTCAGGTATTATATGTGTTATGTATGTTTATGTTAAGATGGCATGTCCAAAAATGATGTATTTCAACAAATTTTTGTCGTTGTTACTTCAATGCACTTTAGAACACAAAATAACAATACTTCTGTATATTAAAACAAAATAAGACATGAAAATAAATCAAAAATGTTTTTCTTTCAACTAGTCCCCATAGAATCGATCATAGTTCATTCGTTTTGATTTTCGGGTGAAAACGTATTCCGTCATTTGTTTTACACACAGCTGTCAACTCGGCCATCTGTCAAAATAAAACCTTATGGACAGATTTGAATTTTTCCAGAAAATATAAGGGAAAATCTTACTTACGGTTCTTTCCAAAACGCAGTTCCCAAGAACCATGATTTATAAAATTCCCATATCTAAGTAAGACCGTTACTTCCATCGTCTGTCCTCTTCGTCTAGGTCAAACTTTTACACCAGTGTATCTATCTAAATTAAGGGTTAGGGACCATTCTCTCTGCGACTGCGGCCTAGACGACGGTTCCCCAGATCATATATTCTTTAATTGTTCGAAAAACAGATTTTCCCTTTTTGATGTCCCTCCTTATATTCCCCCTCCTACTATCCTTATGTGTGTCTTAGCTTTAGTGAATAATAACACTTTAATTTTACATGTCTTGTCATTATTTATTAAAATTAACAAAATCAAACTTCAATCAGATTGATTATTTCTTAATCAATATGTATCTAAGTTTGCTTATATATATATTTGTAGGAAACATATAAAAACTCGGTCTGAAGACAAATTAATTATCTTCGTTTTCGAATTTCATTTTTTAATCGGTCTCCTTCGTTTATGACACTATCTGCCACAGACAGCGCACACTGTGTATCTACATACCATTGGCGGAATTGTGCATTTCTTACACACGGCGCCATAAATTAAAGAAGAAGAAAAGAAAGTAAGGTGAAATCTAGAAAGTAAAGATTACCTGGGTATAATTCCATTTACATTTCACAGAGTTGCTGTTTATAAAAATGATATTCGAATTTCCCGGGCCTGCGCTGTGCGCCAACTCATTTTGAAAAAGTGAGTTAACACATCCAGCGCAGTAAACTGAGTTGGCGCAATTGCGCGGCGCAGCGCTGTGTTACACATCTCTATCTGTGAAGAAAATAGATTGAAAGAAGTGTTTGTATTTTGTAATTTCACAAATAATCAAAATGAATGCTTCTGTTTTAGTATGAGCAAATGAAGAAGAAAAAACATACAATATTATCGACATTTAGTAAATGATAGTATCATATATATACACCATGCAATTTTAATTTTTTATGAGCTCAAATTTACAATGACATCCCTTCTGTTATTAAAATCTATGTTATTCGCTAATGCGTTACAAAAGAATAAGAAAAAGAAAAAACGGAAAATAAAGAAAACGTATGTATGTCTAAATTACTCATTGTAATAATTTTATATATATTATCATCTCCAGATAGTTTGTTAATTATATTTTGCTCTCCAAAGAAATAAGGAAATTCAAAAATTCCTGGTTCATAGATTATTTCTTTTATTCCTAAGGTACCGTATACATAAATTATTAGGCCTATGTATCTTTTATGAATTGTGTTATGTATACAATGAAGCCTACAGGAGTTGCAGTAAAAGTAAATGTTGAATGGCAATCTTATTTTCACAGGGATCTTTATATTAAACTATCCATTAATCCTTGTATATATCTGTACAGGCAAACAATTTCAAAAATTAATGTAAGTATGTGTAGAATTTGCAATAAAGAGAAGGGAGAGATACCAATATTTGATAATCATGCTCAGCCTAATATTCCTGAAGAAATACAACATTTTTCTGGTGTGACAGTAAGTATCAGTTAGTTATAAGTCCTATATTTATTATGAATAATAATTGAATGAAAACTATACATAACATATTAAGTATGTATATCTAGGACTTGTTTGTCACCTCCTTTTTGGGGCATGCAAAATTTTCAAAATTGCTATTCGATAATTTTTTTACAACCTGTATTACAGAAACAAATCACTCTGCAAAACGGTAACTGTTCATGAAAGATTAGATATCGTATTCAACCTATATAACTTTTACCTATTTAAAAAATTTTTTGGAAAGATTATCAAGACTGATTTTTTTTCATGTATTTCAAACTCTTTTATTCTTTATGGCAATTTCGCCTTATTTTCGAAATTCCTTTTAAGAGAACTGTATGCCCCAGCATGCCCGAAAAGCCCTGTGTATATCTAATTCTAGCAAAAGAATATTAATAAGCCAAAATCACAGTGTTTAATTTAATAAGTTTTAAATTTATGTGTAAAATCTATTGATGAAGTTTGGAAATAATAAAATGTATAATACAATATATTTATTTCTTAAAATATCAAATAGCCAATTGTATGCATCAAATGACTACTCTCTTAATTAGAATAATAAACTACAAATATACCCTTTGATAACAATATTACTATATCAAGCATAGCTTGACAATAAAATGTTACTTCACACAAATCCTACTAAATTTGATTATCATTGTTTTATTCAAAAAAGGTTTGAACTACACATAGTCGGGTGAAGCTGTTAAGTGACCTTGATAGGTCAATAGCATAGTCAGTTCGAAAAAAAAAAGTTTGAATTACAAAGACACTACACAGTGTATTCATCGTCAGATATTGTTTTCACAATTCATTTTTCAGATAAATCAATCAGATGATTTATCCAAACAAATGTGTCAAAACTGTTTGGATCTTTTAAACGGGTGCATTATGTTCCGTGAATTGTGCCAAAAGAGTAATAAGATGATGTTAGAGGTTTCAATAAAAAAAGGTATGTATTCGAAACCAAAGTTGTCTATATATTATGTCTATATATATGTCTCTACTCATCCCAATTAATTTCAAATCTTATTAAGACTGTTCATAAGGCATTTAAAATTTTTTTTTAAACTTCAATATAATTGCATTACTTCTCATTATATTATAGGAATATAAAAATATAGACATATAATTTTTAACATAAGGAATAAAAATTGGTATTTTATAGATTAAAAAAAACCAAACCCTGTGCAACTATTAGCAAGGTAACATGATTTTAGTTTTATAATGAAAAAAATTAAAAAAGACTTTGAAACAATAATTTACTGGGTTATCTAAATAATCTCTGTCAATGGGTTATGCTTTTTTATTTATAGCAACAAAGTAAAATGATTTTTTTTTATAATCAGGGTCTGCCGGGCCCGCTAGTTAAAATATAATTCAAAACATCTGGTTTTAGTGGGTTATCAAAAAAGGAAAATGATTTTTTTTTATAATCAGGGTCTGCCGGGCCCGCTAGTTAAAATATAATTCAAAACATCTGGTTTTAGTGGGTATAGACTTTTAACTATTTAAATTGTTATCTCAAGACATTATTATTGTTATAAATAATATTATAACAATTGTCGATGGTATCAGAAGGCTATTATTATAGGGGATCAATATATGAAGGATAGTTAAGATAAGCCTGATAGTTTGTTGCCCTTTCTTCACATTGAGGGGGTTGTTGCAGAACCGTATATGGCGACATTGCTTAGAACAACATACCGGTTATATTCACCCAGACCAAAGGTACCAGCTGAATGGTGTACCTTGAAAATATCACAGGTTGTTACAACTATCAGTTTTTATGACTAAATATGAGTAGTCCCTTTGATGTCGTTATAACAGATTTAACTGTATTTTTTATTTTAATTTTTTAAATAACTGTAGAATACTACTAATTTATACTTTGTTTTTTTTTTTGCAGAATGTAATACAGAACACAATAATTATGAAGACCAACATAGACAAGATAAATACAGTGATGACTTTTACAATATACCTTCACCCGCTTTCTCCGATGATAACTCTGAGCTATGGAGTTGTTCGACTTGTAATAAGGAATTCTATGATATGGTTACTATATAAATTAATACATTACAATAAATAATAATTATAAGGGAGGAAACTTGATTTGGAAACTTATTGCACAGAAGATTCTCAGATATTTTACTAATGTTTATTAGTTTATTTCATAATTTTCTATCCAGTTATTTTTAAATCAAGTTTTAAAATTACTTTTTTTTTGTTATTGACTTCTACAATTTTTTTTAAGTTATTTATGGACTTTTACAATGTTGCCAGGTAGTAGGATTTGACAATTATTTCAGACAGGCTTGCCTATCATATTCTGGGATTAACTGTATGTCTAACTGTATATCAGGGTAGTAAGAAATCGATGGTAGATGATAATAAAGCAATCATAGTGGCTTTCTTATAGTATACCACTTTTCAGGATCTATCAATAGGTACAATTACTTTGTTATGCGTCTACAAAAAAAAATTTAAAACATAGTATGCTGTTCATTATAAATATTATATAATGACATAACCTAATGATATTTTAACTATATAGATATGTTATAAGGGCTTCGATATCGCCTTGTTAAATCTTGGCTAGTTAGCTTAGTTTTGACGACTGCCCCATCAATCCACCCATATCTAAGCAACATTGTATGTGTGCGTTAACGTGCCTTTTTTTAAATAACGTAACGAAATGTCAATGTAACGTATCTTTAGTTATAATAGCATTGACCAAATCGGTAACACCCTTTATCAATTTTAATTTTCCATCATATTACAGATACTGTAAAATAGTGGTGGATAAAGCTTTATATGAATACCCTATCTATACTAATATTATTACTGTGCATGTAACTGTCTACTGCTTACCTTTTCTAACAAAACTTTTGAACTGATTACAGATTGGATTACAAGAAGTACATTTTAATATTATATAGAGAAATAGATTATTACCATTTAAGCTAACAGACACCAATACAGATACAAAAAGAATTAAGTCTCTATTAATTTTTTTTTCAGATTTCATATAACAGCCATTTGTCCAAGTGCAAGGGTGACCTTGCGGATGTAGAAACTAAACCGTCCAAGGAAATAACAAAGAAGAAATTTCTTTGTGACATCTGTGGTAAAACTGCTTATTCGAATGCAAGTCTCTTAGTACATATGTATGTTATTTAATTAATGTATATTAAAATGGCATTTAAAAGTCTATTTTGTATAGCAATAAATAATTTTCAAACAATAATCACAACTCAGCTATACTTATATAATTCTTAACTTTCCCATGTCATATATTGGAGTTAAACATAGACAGAGGGAGCAAGAAAGAGTTGAATAAAAAAAAATGCAATAGTAGTATATACCAAAGAAATTGGATCAACAAATATGTCGCCAAAGTCGAGGTGTGCCGCACACCCTTGAGCTAGTTGTCAAAATAAAATCGGCTGAGTGCCTTAAGCGCTCGCCTTAGTAGTCCGGTGAAGCTGTTAAGACTTTGCTGGGTCAATAGCATAGTCAGTTCGATAAAAAAAAAAACAAATATGTCACATATTATGTTGCAGGGGTATACACGAAAACGTATTTCCTTTTAAGTGCGATGTATGTCCATATCAAGGTCGGACGATGGATTTGCTCAAGGTTCATAAGAGATCCCATTTAGTTGATAAACCGTTCAAATGCACTCAGTGTCCGAAGGCAACGACCACGTCGAGCAATCTCTCGAAGCATATGCGACATGTGCATAGCACTTCAAGACCGCATAAGGTAAGATATTGCGTATCTAAGTAACCATTGATTTCTATTTGAACGTTTTAAAGTTATTCGATTTATTTAAAAAAAAATTGGTTGTCTGTAAAGTGTCTTGCTTGCTCGCTCGGCTCAGGCGGAACATGACAATGAGTCATGATTTTTCGTGTGTGCAGCCGTTGTTTATCGATTTATAAGTCGTTGTCACGTCAAAAACATTAAATAAACTCAGTAACAAAAAGTCTGACAATCAGTTATTCATATATTATGATCTTATTCAGTTTATGGATAGTATTACTTTGGTATCAGTAGTCCAGTGAAGCTCTTCTTAACGTCTTACGTCGTCTTAACGACCTTGCTTTGACAATAGCGTAGTCAGTTCGAAAAAAAAAAAACCTTGGTATCACAGTTCCTATATATAAATTATGCAATCGCCATCACAAGATTCATAGCATTAAAAATCTGAGAGACTCAGTAACATTAGCTCAGGTAAATGATCTGCTCAATAAATTATAACCATTTATTGAAACGAATTGCTCAAGTGTCTGAGCACAGTTACAATGAAAAGATAAACGTATTCGTCTGTCACACAACATATATATAAAACTGTAAACAAAAAAATATGCAAATATAAAACAAACACTAGAAAAACAACATAACAGTGGGAAACATACAATTGTTAGACATCAGTGCATTGATGTAATTAAATATGTCGTTTTGAGCATTTCATTTCATTGAGTGGCTCAAGACATGGTTTAATGTAGCTAACAAAATAGATGTAACATTTGAATTGTTTACTAATTAGCTATTCCTTGTGGATTATTCCGTACATTTTACTATATAAAGTAGCCTTTGTCCTTCTATAGGTTCCAAGCTACCTTTATACTATATTTCATTGCGATCAGTGTTCAGAAAGTTAGCCGTAAAAAGGTAATAAAACAGACAGACAGTTTTTACCATTCTTACTTTGGTATTCATAATATTAGTGTGGACAACCCACACATAAGCCTTTAGTCCCTGATTTAGTTTGGTTTTTAACACGCTTTTATTAGCTTCACCTGTATGTTTGTAAACTACCCCTTTGAGCTCGATTTTGTCCTACTTTGAACGATCAGATTTAATTCAAACTTTGCTCACCTGTCAACACACACATGACACAACAACACATGACAATGCAATAATCTGAAAAAAAAGTTTGAAAAATTTAACTAAAAAATGAAAAATAAATAATAGTTTAAAAAACTAAAAAAAACACGCTTTCATAAAAAAACCAACTAAAAACAGAAAATAAAATTTAATAAATTTGGATTAAGAATAGTGTAAATTAGAAATAAATATATATTTTTGTAAAAAGGGACAAAAAATGATAAAAATGCTGATATCTGGAGGTGCTGATATTAACATGCGTCACTGTTAATTAAAAGTTAATTTTATTTTCTGTTTTTTTATGAAAGCGTGTTTTTTTTAACTATTATTTACAATATTTTAATTACAGTGTAACTATTGCGAAAAAGCTTTCTCCTACCAACATGATATGAAGAGGCATGTAAAAGACATACATTTAAGACAGGGAACGGTTGAGTGTGACGTCTGTTATAAAAAATTTAATACCAAGTAAGTGAAATCGTTTCGTTTGAACCTGTAATATTTACTAACATTAGGGGTCATCTGTAAATTACACGTTGGAGATCGACAAAAGTGGAACAATCATAAACTTCGTGACGTCACATGTATAAATCTAAGATTGTAAATACACAAAAGCTCTTCAATATGTACTTAAAAGAAAAAGAAAGTCGGTTGAGAAACCAATGAGGAAGAACTTTTTTAACATTGTCTATGTAAAAAAATATATTATTACTACTTTTTTTATCATTAAAAACTCTGTGAAATATCTTTGATGTATTTTTTTCTATAAAAGCCATCTAAACACAAAATATTAAAAAATGATTATTTTTGGATTGAAAAAAATCACTATGTTTTGGTTTTATCGCGATGATTTCTTTCACCGAAAGCTCCGATTAAGTTGCTAGGATTCGAACTTACGCCTATCGATATGGCATGGCGTCCGAACACATTACCAATTATCACAAAAAACCGACGTGAAGTAACAGTGCATTGTTGCGTTTCGTTCTGGCAGTCAGAGCGCCGGAGGTCTGCCTCCTTCTCCCTCCTCACCCCTTTCCACTCAAACACACGCTGGTAACGCACTTACGACTTCCCAGATGTTGTTAGTGTCTATGGACAGTGGCGATCACTTAACACCAGGTGAGCCACGTGTTCTTTTGCCTCCTAAGACTTAAAAAAAAAAGTGTATGTGTACTTATGTACACGCGTTAGAAGTTATACTTCTTTGGCGTAATAATATAAAAATCTTTTCAAAAATTTTATCTTTCGCCTTATTCTACGTTTGTAGAAAAACGACACTAACAATAGAAAAAAAGTATTTAATACATTGAAAGTTTTAATACAAAGAAACAAAATGTAGACTATAGCTAACTTCAGGGTGTCGGTTTTTCGTGACAGTGTGCGCGGGCATCTTAAAAATTTACTCTCATTATTTTTCCCTAACGTGCCAAAATAAGTATAACTTCAAAAAAGGTATTTAATACATTGAAAGTTTTAATACAAAAAACAAAATGTTGACTATAACTAACTTCAGGGTATCGGTTTTTCGTGACGGTGTGCGCGCGCTTCCTAAAAATGTACTCTCATCATTTTCCCCTTACGCGCCAAAAAAAGTATAACTTCAAAAACTAAGCCATCACCGCTTGTAACACCACTTTATGTACGAAAATATAGAACTATAGATTTTGGAATTTTAATCGCCGATACGTCATGAACTGTATATAACGTGATTATGTCCGTACCTTTCCTTAATTACCTTCGTCGGGAAGAGGTCTATGACCCTACAGACTGGTATGGTTCCTATATAGATTGATGTTGTTTTTAGAAAAATCCTACAAGGTCATAGATGGAAGATACATAAGATCAAAGGTGAAAGACAAGGACGGCTTCCATCGTATTTGCAATGCCAAATGGGGGAACCAAACGAGAACAATATTAATGAATGTGAACGTAACTATGAAAATTCTTCAGAAAACGTCTAGTGTTCGTCTAAAGCTGTGTTTGTGGTTTATATTGTGCAGTATCTATATTAATAAGTCTATAATTTTGTCTGTATATATGTATTTGTATTTAATTTTATGATAGATGTAGAAACCCGCCTAAAATATGACGTTAAAAAAATTGATATCTGTTTGTTTTTATGTTCGGATTTCACTTGCAAATGGTTCGACGGATTTTTATAAAATTTTGTTCACGATAATTATATCACATTTCTACGTTGTTGCGTTTTATTACCAATACTATTTATAGAAATAGTGAAAGAAATATTTACAAAATTTAACTTTAATTTAATCTCAACCGATTTTGATAAAACTTTGCACTGGAAGTACCTATAAATAGTTTTTACTTTGCTATGTTATAAAAAAAAATTTATTAATCCTACATGAAGTATTTTTAATAAATATAATTTTATTCAATCGATTGATAGGTTCGACCGATTTTAATATGTTACACCGAGATTGATTGAGTACGAAAATTGACAAAAATAATTTTATTATTAATGAAATGCTCGAAAATACAATTAATATGAAATATATTCACATTTTACTTAAACATACTTTTGCAAATAATTTCTACATATAAAAATTTAGCCCCGCGGGCATATGTAAATTTGGACGAAATTATGTACACGTGAATTATACAATCATTCCAAAGTTGGTAGAGTATAAGAATTGCGAATAATATTTTATTAATCGTAAAAAAATCATATGAAAAATGAAATTATTCATTTTATTTTTTGGTATGAAAAAATTTATTTTTTATTAAATTTCACCGAGTCCTAATTCATTTTATATACGAAGTAACGCTAATATTTTAGGTAGCGTAAAACAACTGACATTTTTATCAAATAAAACATTAAGACCATGATAATTACAGTATAAAGATCCCGTGCAGAACCGCGGGACAGATGTTAGTTTATTATAAAATAATTCGTAAAGGTTTGTTTCATGAGACTAAATTGGGATTATTCTGTTAATCAATATCGTTCAAAATATTTTAAATATATTGTATAAAAGTTGCTTATATTTTGGGTAATTTAGCAATTTTATGAATTTTAAAATTAATCCACTGTAATAATTACAACTGTAAAAGATGTCTACTCGTTAAACGTATTTATTAATTTATCTTGTTTATTTTTTCACAGTTATTGTGTATATGTATACAAAGTATTATATACTTACAGGTTTTATTTATAGATGTAGTAGTGTACTTTAGATAAGTATAACAATACGCGAATAATCCATTTAGCAATTGGCTATGAATCTCTTGTCGAGGAAAAAAAATTCTGATGGCTTAATTTATTGTAATAATATTATAAAAATGACTGACAAATAAATTGATTACCTATTGTAATTTGATATGTTGTTGTTTTCATTACCATTAAGTTCTTTGAAGTGCTTGTTGGTTGGAGTACAGATGCGGTGTTTACAGAAAGTGCTGCATGATTACAGATAAATAACATGGGTTCTAGGGGCGCGAGATCCGGGCTCCAGGCCTATAAAGGGCCACGACTTAGTATTAGATGTGCGATTTTTTAAAATAGTATTTCTATACATAGGTTCAGGTTAAATCGGGATAAGTTTGGTTTGGAACTGTGCTCCCATGTGAGCATTTTTGGTATTTTTTTTAGTATAATAATATATTTGTTTAGATTAACCTAATCGAAAAAAATTCCACTCCAATTTCCCAAGTAAGCGTTTTTGTGCTATTTCTATATATACTGTAGGAAAGTACGTCTTCGCATTTTCATGCATACAGTTTAGTGTTATTTCCCCATTTACTTATAATGTTGCAAAAATCCCCGTGGTAATTTAATACGTTTGTGAAAAACTATAGCCGATAGAGCCAAATTCCCGTAAGAGTTTTATCAAATATTCCACCCCATGAGATTGTTAAGACGACTGATAGCTAACTATGATGTGTGCGAAGATGAATGTATTAATATACTTCAACACCATATTGAATAGTATTTGTATTGTAGTATGGCTTTTACGAACACCCGCCTTTGCTAACTACAACCAGGTTGAAAATAAATAAATATAAAAATAGTCTTTTTTACACATTTTAATCGTTTCAGTCAAGTCAAAAACTTCGGACAACGAAATTAAATACTGTGAATAAAAGGTTGATTAAATAACATAAACGACTTACATAAATAGGTCATATTTAAAAAAAATACAATATACTATTTCAAAAGAAACTGTATTAATAATTAGCACCATAGTGTTAAACCGGCGCGTGTAACATTCGATTTAAGTTAAAACTATTTTTTATACGTTATAAGGGGCAAACGAACAGGCAGATTACCTGATGGTAAGTGATCACAGTCGTCCATAGACACTAGCAACACCAGGGAAGTCGCAAGTGCGTTGCCGGCCTATGTTTGTTGTAGGAGAAGGGGAGAGGGGCATGGAGGTGGTTATCCGGCGCTCTCACTGACCGAACGAAACGCAACAGTGCAAGCACTGATACTTCACGTCGGTTTTCTGTGAGAGGGCGGTACTACCCCTGACGAGCCGACACATTCATACTGAAACCAATAATAGCTTCAGCGTGGCTCTACCACCTACTAACTTTATGGTGTGTTACATCGGGACGAATGATTTCTATTTCAAGCTAAGAATTAACTTAAGATTAATTAAGATTGCTCATAACACACCAGAAAAATATAACTTTAAGATATACATAACATTATTATACAATGTTTTGATCTTCTTACAATGTAAATAGGTAGGTAATTATTTACAATAAATTATAAGCAAATGGTTCCTTATTATAATTAAAGTTATTTATGAGACATCTTAGTATATACGTTATAGTTTTGTTAACCCTACTGCAAATTATACCTTTCTGTAAATAAAGTCATAATTGAAGCTATATAAGCACTTAAATGGATAAGGAAAGCTGTTGGCACATTGAAATCTAAGAGTTTACTTGTATGTCTCTTAAACAATTATAGGATAGTAGATAGAAATGTTCATTAAAATAATTCTGTGTTTCGTTTGTCTTCAACAATGTCTTTCCTTCGATTTACCTTCACTCGAATGTATTAAAGGCTTAAAAATAAATGATGGAAATTACGTTAGGACAAAGGTTTATGAGATTGGAGACGCTCAGCCCAATGATATTCATTACGATACTTTTGGAAATTTATTCTACGTTGAAAGTGGAGAAAACGACAGTGAATACTATTATAATATTCATATTATAAAAAGTAATGAATCTGCTACACCACAAAAAGTTCAAGGTAATAATATTATCTATATATTTTTTAATTATATAGATTTAAGAATGTATTAAACCTATTGTCTCAATAATACTTGTTCCGATAACCACTAATTTATAGTAAAAATAAGTATAAAATAAATACACTTCTAATCATTTGTAGAGCAGACTAGTAAATCCAATATTATTATTCAAATGTTGTATTATGTTTTAATGTTATTCACCTACTAGTTCTTTTCCCTATTACTTATATAACAGACAAACTTATATAAGTATTCGTATTGTTCCAATAATAATGATTATTCAAGTTAGAGCAGCCAGTAAATGTACTTCCAAACCCTCTAAAGCTTATCCTAAAATGTAACGCTCCAAAATCGCAGCGATGCTAGTACGTCTTGATTTTAGTTTCAATCTGTTGTTCGCGAATGTTTAACTTTTGTACATTTTTTCGAACTGACCTGCTATTGACCAAGCGAGGTCTTAACAGCTTCACCGTACTACAGCTTTTGTTCAGTTTTTAGTAACATATAGGCATAACTGTTATATAATTGGAATTTGCTATTTTAAAGCTAATATTTAGTCATTTCTACTACCCCTTTGCTATTGCGATATACGTAATTATTGCGTGGTTGTAAAAGTTGCAGATAAAACTCGTTTCGGTGTCTGCGATTTTATTGAATAGGCAGTAAACCTCAAAATGCTTCCTACAGAAAGGTGTATGTATGCTAGCGGTTCTGCATGATTCGACTCCAGAAGGACCATTGGTCATACATATTTTTACGGTAATCCAGCAGTGGGTTCAGATTCAAAGTGTGGAGGTTTGGTAACACAATGCATTCCAATTGAATCCTCAGCAGTAGTAACCTGTTATAACTG
>MU160311.1:52006-74286 GCA_015888305.1 Antheraea pernyi | reverse complement strand
ATACAGGTGAAGCTAATAAAAGCGTGATAAAAAAAAGAACAGTGCATTTATCAGTTTATGACTTTGATGAAATGTAAAAATCAAAGTAGCAAAAAAATAGTTCTAAGCCATATAGACACTTATGATGTCAAAACAATACATTGCAACCATGCTGAACGAGTCGCTAGTCAAAATACATATAGTGACTTTGACAGAAGCGAGTGAATCTATGAGAAACAATTGGTCATCGCGAAGCGGTGTCCCTGAGTACGGGATTACTCCGCAGTTCCGCGACATGTTTCTATGAAGGCAGTTATTTGGCGACAATATGCCGCCGGCAGCTGACGCCCCGTCCCTTTTAGGGGACTCGCTAGTTATGCCCTAGTGGACGATAAAAATCATATGAATTTATCGATACATTCAATTAAACTAGCTACCCGCCTCATTATTGTTACTTTTTATGAAAATACCCCACATATGTAAGGCTGAGGACCAACTTTTTTATTGTTGGTTTTTATAAAAAATACAGTTGCTAGTATGATACATAGAAATAAGATTAATAGAAAGATATAAGATTTTAAACGCGAGCGAAGCAGCGAACGAGAGCTTGTAAATTATATAATTCAAAAATAATCCTTCAAATCATTCTTGACAATTCTTGATAATTTAATGTATGTCCGTAAAAACTTGGAAAAACTAAATTTAGTAAAAGACCGGCATAATCTAAATACTAGAAACTGTAATAAACTGGTGGTCCCATATTTCAGACTTAGCAAAACCAGTAATAGTTTTTTAGGTAATAGTGTTAGGTTCTACAATAAAGTCCCAAAGCATGTTACCGATTTCAATATGCATGATAGTGACGTCTGGAATTGACTCCTCTCTGTGCATCCACTGAAAGCGTTGATGATGTATTGGAAATATATTTTAAAAAAGTGTACCCGATCGAGTTTCTTGCCGGTTCTTCTCGATGACTGGGTTGTTCTCCGAACCGGAGGTAGTCTTTGACGTTCATAAGTGCCTTATTAGGGCCTAAACTGAATAAAGTATTTTTGATTTGATTTGATTGTAAATTCAATTTTAATCGTTCATATAACATGTTTATTTTTTTTTTATTTCCAATTTTTATACACCTAGAAGGAAGTTCAAATTATGCCATTCATAAGGTTATTTTTATTTTACATGTACAAAAATTGAAGATCTTAAAAAATAACGTGAAATATTTGGAACGACCAAAATTGTATTTCACTTCTTTTGAAATATAACGACACAACTGTTTTTTAATTTCATCCAAATATTGTCAATAATGTCCAAAAAATAGAAATATCGATAAGTTCGTTACGCGGTCACAACACTACAAAGGCAGGGGTGCCAATTCTCGGAATTAATTACTTTTTGACGTATCCACTTTTATTACAATTTATATGAGATAAAGAGATCCGTAACCGCTTCGGATTGTCCTATAAAGTAGTGGGGAGCTGGGAAAGGAGATGTTATATAATCGATTCCATCAAAATAGAGCAGATACGTTTCTGTTTAACTTAAAATAATAAAATTTTCATTCCTTATTTTCTCTCTCAAGCGACCAAAAAGTTCGAGGCGGACTGCAACTAATGCCTGTAAAAATTTGTAATTTGTAATGATTCTTCTAGATGACTGGAGTTTCCCGAACCGGAGACACTTTTGACGGTTTTTAGGGCCTTTTTCATGAGGATTTTTTTTTAAATATCATATGTGTGTATATCATATATAAGTGATCACTACTGTCTGTAGACACTTGCAACACTATACTAGACACTATTTATACTGAAACCAGTAATAGCTTCAGCGTGGCTCTACCACCTCTTAAAATATCGGATATCCAACCACCCGGCTGCAAAAGATGGATATGCCCGAATCACACGGACTAAAACCCCATGGTACCTTCTTACACCTTTTGGCCGGAGGAGCAGGGATTGCCTAATCAGCACTACGTCTGCTCCTTCGACAGGTGTTGTCCCATCCTAAGGGGCCCCAACTGCGGTCTGAGGGGTCAAGACGGTAGATTCCCTGACGAACTGTGATGAGCGTCCACCACATAGGCTCATGAATTTAACTGCCCGGGCGGCAGACATGATGTTTTTAGGGCCTAATGTAATCTGAAAGCCAAATTACAATATTTTAAAATATAGTCATTGTCCTTTTTTTTAATTACTAGCTAGAGGCTCATAGTTTTCTTGCACGTAGTTTGTTGGTTTCAGACGTTCACCTTCTGGTTTCTTCAAATAAAACAGTGGTTGACTTTCACAAACTTGACTTCAGTGGACTGCATATTTATTATCAGGATTCTTTACAAGTAGCTTAATCGTGCATAACGAGCCGGTGACAATACATATTTTTCCTCAGTTTAACACTACAATTATAGTCTTACAATTAGTACATTATACGTGCCCGTGCACGTTCATCCATACATTTACAGAGTTTACATAAATTCACATTATATTTTCAGTGATGGTTCCGTATAACATTAGACAAATAATAATAATAACCGTATTAGCGGTTATATTTGAATTATTACATGAATGATATTTTTAAATATCACATAAGACATATTGTACATAGGAAATACGACAGTTTATCTGTACGTATTACATAAATATACATAAATAATATTAACTAATAATAGCTCGTCTGTCTGTAACAGACACATTAAACATACACATATATCGTATTTATTATTATAAAGGACATCCCATTACACAAGCATTACATTTACTTACATTACATAAGTAGAGACAAATATATAGAAACATGACAATTCATCTGTTCGTAGTACATAGAGAAACATTTATTAAACATTTATTTACATGGAGATCTGATAACTCATCTGTCCGTAACATAGTTAATTTATTTATGGTTCTGCAGTAAAAGGCTAAGCCTAAATCGTACTCTAAAAGATTCTCTAACTGTCAAAATAGGTATAACCTAGATTAGGCTTATATTAGCCCAGCCAAACAAATCAATTTTGGTATTTACTATAATATGTATAGATTAAAATTTGTTGACAAACACGCTTCAAGATCACGTTCCAGCCACACATGATATAGAATCAAAGCTATATAATGAGAATGTAAATCTAACTTGTTCGTACTTTTTTGATTTTCGTGAAAAAAATTATTGGAGATAATAGATAAGTAATAGAAAACATTTTAATCATTTTTAAAAATGCCTCTCTGTATATCTGTCTATCTCTTTGTCTGAACACGTATCACTGCTAAAGTACCTACTGCATTCACAATAAAGGCGAGGAAGGAAGAAACATATCCTCGGGAGTAACTTAGTCTTTGTTTCATTAAAATCCGTCGCCTCTATCAAAAGTTATTGTAGTTTTAATGGCGCCGCGACTTAAGTATGAGAGAAAAGTAGGTAAGCGAATGGACTAAATACGTTCAAATGTATTAGTCATTGTTTTGTACATCAAAGTAGACTCATTTAAATTTCATTAACACTGGACCTTGATTTTAAAATATATTCCAGGGAAGTACTCAAAATCGAATATATATAATTATTGAGGTAATTGTAGGTTCATACGTCGCTAAGTTATAACATAATCAATACTAATATTATAAAGAGGTAAAGTTTGTGGATTTGTGAGGTTGTAGGGGGTAATCTCTAGAACTACTAAACCGATTTTGAAAATTATTTTACTAATAGAAAGCTACGTTATTTGTGAGTGTTATAGGCTATATATTGACCCGAAAAATGAAAAGACTTTTTTGTGGTAGTTTTGCAAAGTAAGTCGGAGAAAAAAACGGCCGAACGAAAACGTTTCTTACGAACGCTGCCGTAACGATGAGAGATATATGATTGAGTTCTAAATAAAAGTTGCAGAGCTTGATAATGCCTACAAAAAAATCAAGACAGCATATGTCTAACTTTTATTTTTAATTCACAAAAATTTTTATATTTAAAAAAAATATTTAAATGGTTAAGTGATTTTTATTGGTCATATCAACAACAATTATGATTTTTTATTAAAATACATAGCACTACTATCCAATTCACAGTCAATTTCATTGCAAGTAAAAATGTGTACCGCCCAACGAAGTAGGCAGGAGTCAGCTAGAAATACATATTCAGGAAAAGAAATCCGATACGAAATATATATAAGAGTTGTTGAGTTATGCATGTTTGGTACACATATATGTTTCAACAACTCATATATGTATGAATAGTTAGCTTAGGTTAGCTTACATAGGTCGCGAATTGCATGTGTCAGGCAACAGCCAAAGCCGAGGTGTGCCGCGCACCCTTAAGTTAGTTGTCAAAATAAAATCGGCTGAGTGCCTTAAGCGCTCGCCTTAGTAGTCCGGTAAAGCTGTTAAGACCTTGCTTGGACAATAGCGTAGTCAGATCGAAAAAAATAATTGTAAAACTAAAATCTCGCAAAAACTCCAAAATGTCATTTAACTATCTATTATTTCCATATGCATAGAGATGAAAATAATAAGAACATAACAAAAGTTATTTCAGTAAATATTTACACGACTTGAAGAATTCATAACAAAGAAACCAAAATGCTATTGTAATAAAGGGCTAAGCAAATATAACTTTTTAAAGTCAACTTAAAGGGTTCTCTTGTAAAGGATACACCAAAACATTCGCAATATCCATTATTTGAATATTATAATTATTTCAATGCGAAATACAATAACATAGAATACGATTAGAGTTGGATATTACACAAATATGACAACTGTCAATCAAATAAGTAAAATAAAAGCGAGATAGTTTATTATACATTCATTTAGTATGAAAAGGATAGAACATATTTCAAATGCATGCAAACTTCATAGTGGGCGAGGGAAACAAAGAACTGGAACGAGTCTACAATAAAGAGTTCCGAATTTAAAAATAAATAAATGCAAATATTTGGAATTGGAACGCCGTGAATGTAAACACAGCGCCGTTTGAATATTCATTCGAAATATGAATATTACAAATTTGGTAACGGGCTGCGTTCGGATATCTGATTCATTGGACGTTGAATAAAGATGAATTCATACTTGGTCATTTTTTAATTAACAATTCTCTTTATTATGCCATTAATAATAATAATAATAAAACTCTTTATTGCACACATGTTGAAAATATACAAAATTAGTCATCAGTTTACAATATGTGTACAGTTAGGCGACCTTATCGCTTAGAGCGATCTCTTCCAGGCAAACCTAAGGAGACCTTTTATTTTCATAACTACCGGGTGGCAATATAAATAGACAAAAAAAAATACAAAAACTATAGATAAAAGTAAAAAAAAAAAAACAAACAAAAAAAAAAGAAATAACGCAATTATATTACGACAGCGAGAGGTAATGCCGGTGGAGATATTTTTTATATAACGTCACGGATCTTGCCTGCCTAATATCACAAGGGAGTGCATTCCATAGGCGTACAGTTTTGTTTTTTTTTTCGAACTGACTACGCTATTGACCATGCAAGGTCTTAACAGCTACACCGGACCACTAAGGCGAGCGCTTAAGGCACTCAGCCGATTTTATTTTGACAACTAGCTCAAGGGTGCACGGCACACATCGGCTTTGGCGGTTGCCTGATACATGCAATTCGCGACCTATCTGAACTAACCTAAGCTAATCATACATATATGAGTTGTTGAAACATATATGTGTACCAAGCATACATACCTCAACAACTCTTATATATATTTCTTATCGGATAATATTCTAAACTATTTCAGTTTGATAAGGGAAAAAAAAAAAAACACCTTTCCACTTGCCTGTGTATGCGTGTATGCGTGCACGTGTGTGGAGGTGATATGTGTAATGTTGTCGCAGTGATGTAAGATTTTGTGTCACTGTATCGCGCGAGCAGCGTACTCAAGGGCTCCACGCCGAGGGAACGGACCTAGGCTTGAGCTGCTGCCGAGGGGGGCCTAGTCTGGTGTGCGGGAGCGAAATTTACCCCCAGACCACGGCGGCGTGATCTGTGGTTACGCGGGCGTGGGCGTGAGCACGCTCTGTTTAGAGAGACAGGCTGGTACTGATCGTTCACTGCCATTATTTCATCGGGAGGGTCGTTAAAAATATGTCGCGGACGTGTTTTACAACGCGCAGCGTTTGGTACGGGTTCGTATTTTGCGGCGGATACCACTAACGGACTGGATGGGCGTACAGCTTGAACCGCAAATGATTTACTATAAAATTTAGTGTGAGAGATAGGGAATTTGAGTATATGTTGAGAGCATAGACGGCGTGATGAAGAATCTCCGCTACCTAACATCTTGAATGTATATTGTAGGTAGGGACGGGAAATTGGGATTATGAAGAACGTTATACAGGAGGGACAGGGTGTGGCTATTTCGTCGGTGCCGAACGGGTATTATTCATTTAAGCTTTGAGCGATATTCAGATACATGATCAAATTTTTAAGTCCATAAATAAAGCGAATGCATCTATTCTGAAGCCATTAATATTGTTTTATACAATTAGATCTATTACTTTGGGCATCTTCTATTTCAAGAAATCCTTTTTTTTCTCGAACTGACCACGCTATTGACCTAGCAAGGTCTTAACAGCTTCACCGGACTACACAAGAAATCCAATTTTAATTTAATCTATACTAATATTATAAAGACGTAATGTTTGTAAGTTTGTGACGTTATGAGGTTGTGGGGGGTAATCTCAGGAACTACTGGTCCGATTTGAAAAATTCTTTCAGTGTTAAATAGCTCATTCATTGAGGAAAGTTATAGGATATATATCATCACGCTAAGTAGTACGCAATAGTAGTGGAGCACTAATGAAGAATATAATAAAATCGGGTATTTTTTTCCTCGTGAGAGCTTCCGCTGCGTGTTTAGCGTTAGCGTGTTAACTATTCCACGCGCACGAAGTCGCGGGCAGAGGCTAGTTTGTATATGAAATAACATATCTACAGGAAAAAATCTAACAGATTGAAATGTTTTTCGCAGCAATAAAGCAATGTATTCGAACAAACAGAAAAATAACAAAAGAAGATGTTACTGACAATGGTATACTTTTTGGAATACATTTTTGTCTTATATTAATTGTAAACCAATTATTTTTTAGTAGTCCGGTGAAGCTGTTAAGACCTTGCTTGGTCAATAGCGTAGTCAGTTCGAAAAAAATATTTTTGCGGCAACATTTCATAATAGCTAATACTCGCAACTTCGCCTGCGGGGAGTTTTTGGCGGGATCTTGGAATGCGATGCAGTGGTCTTTACATTTTATCCATAATCTAGTGTTATTTGGCTGTATATTGTGTAATGTTGGTGGTGCTTTGCGTAATATAGTTTGGTTATTGTGCACGAGTGAACTGGATCGAAAATAATACCACGGAGCATGGATTCTGACTTGACTCAAAAACTCCCAGGAAAGTTTTAACAAGATGGCCGCCATCTTGCTAGTTAATTAAAATGAACGCAAGAAACTTGTAATATCGATACTCACTTGACAATGGCAGTGATAGTCTACTAGAAGACTGGTTGCCAAAATATAAAATAGAAGAAGAACTTCGCCTGCGTCATTATAATTTTAACAATATATATTTGCTGTACAGAGGAAAAACATACAAAAACAATGAAACCAAAAATATTCTTGAATTACACCATTTCTTTGTAAGCAATAATAAATTTAGCGCCGTATATTATATACTAAATATTTCTTCTACTATAATGAAATTGAAGCTGCTGGCAAACAAAGATATTAAAAAGTCATCTACATTAAAAAAAACGAAAACCATCCGCGGTATAATGTCACGCGTCGTTTTTTTTTTAATTCAAACTGAGGCAAAGCAACACCCGCGTGCAGCCACGCCTTCGCCCATCAATAAACAGACGTCAAAAACACAATGCACATTATACGGCGTATTCCATAAAACTGTTAGAATTCACGAACGAAATGTGTGATAAAATGAGAAATCGATGTGAGAAAAAAGTTGTTAATGCGTTTTCGGAACTGTTTGGTGTAATTTTTATGATCGTATTTTTTTTTCGTCGGAAATATGGGGTTATTTTTTATAATGCCAATGGAACGTATTTCTGAACTGATTTGATTCTAATACGAATTGCATATAAAGTATTAATTTATCTAAATTATATTACGGAAAATCATTGTAACTGTTTTATTAAACCACGATGCAAGTGAAACCTTTTTTCGGATCGTAGGCACTTAACTGAAAATTATTCGGATTAAAATCTCGTTTTCACTTTTAACTTAATAATTGGAAAATGCGAATAATAATGGGAAATCAATAGTTAGACAACTATAAATTTTAATTCCGTTCTGAATATTAGAGTACGGAATATATAATAAATACAATATGTCGGATGATACACATATTGGCTTTGGCTGGTCTGCCGAGCGCCTTTCATTTTACCCGTACTCCACGATCGCGCGCCAGCTATAATGCGACATGCGATAGATGGACGAAAAAAATTGAGGCAATGAAAAAAAGTTTCGCTTCAGTAAAAAGTCGAGGCAGTCATAAGAACTGCTGATAGAAGTGAAAACTCAAAACAATTAAATTAATGTGTTCTCATTTGAATTTTCATATTAATTGTAGTGTGAATAAGTGTTATTGAAATTATTAACATTAGTATGGTTTTCATATCTATTGGTACTCGGAGCAATAATTATATACATTTTTATAAAGTCTATTAACCAATCAAACGTATGATGAGTTGCAAAATATCAATATTACATGTACACAGGCTCCTAGACTATGCGTCGCTAGTCTGACGCAAGGCGTACAAGCGCAATACCGTGGTCACGCATACGTAGCATGTCATGACGCGAGATTATAAAGTTATCTACTGCCAAAAAGAAAGAAGTTTTCACCTTAAATCTTTATATATAAACCTCTTCTGGGCATGTGTATGTCACTGAACTCCTCCTAAACGGCTGGACCGATTTTGATGAAATTTTGTGTGAGTGTTCCAGTGGATCCGAGAATGGTTTACATTCACAATTGGACCCCGTAGGTGTCGCTGCGGTTGAATTTTAGATTGTTTTTCTATTATCAAGGCAGGACGACGTCCTCCCGGCCCGCTAATATATATATGTAACTGGTCCTTCCTACGTTCAACAATGTTTTTTTATTCACAGGTGAAGATCTGGTTTCAAAATCGTCGCATGAAGTGGCGCAATTCTAAGGAAAGGGAATTACTCGCTTCAGGAGGGTCTCGGGAACAGACCTTGCCGAATAAAAATAATCCTCATCCCGACTTGTCCGACGCCGAAGCGGATAAGCAGAAACTGTCACCTTTATCGCCTATCAACGAAGACCAGGAAGATAAGAACAAGATTTACCCAACGACGTCCGATTTTAGAGGTTATGAAGACAAAATGGCCGCCGTTCCGTTATACACGCGGGAATATTCAAACATGGAGGACGGAGATGATTATGAAAGTGACGCAAGCGCGTCCGATGAAGAGATCAATGTAACCTGACCTGTTTTTGTATATATATATGTAGTCTTGTAAATTTTAGACATAATTCTCGGATATAATGTATAGATTAAATATATTTTATGTAGTAAGGCACTTCTTTTAAACTCTTATAGCGTAAATGAAAAATGATGAGGTTTTGTTCCCGTTATAAATTTACTTTTTTATATTGTATCATCAAAACAGATATAACAAGGTTTCGCTGTACAAATTACATTATGAAAGTCTTGTAATAAATCATTTAACAGACGTAGGATAAAAAGCGGGATCCAATGACCCGACTTGTTTAAATATATCCAAATTAACAATTAACCTTATTAATAAACATATAAATATGAAGAGAAAACGTAGAAAAACAAAAAAACAAATTCGAAATACCAAACGAAGAACCCAAGATGAGTTTTTGGCGGGATCTTGGTCTGTCATGTAGTGGATTTTATTTTTTATTCATAATCTTGTGTTGCTTGACTCTATATTGTGTAAAATTGGTGGTGTTTTATGTAATGTAGATTGTTTATTGTGCATAAGTGAAGTGAATGGAGAATAATACCACGGACCATGAATTCCGAGATGCCACAAAAACTGCCGGGAAAGTTCTAACAAGATGGCCACCATCTTGTTAAAACTTCCAGGAAAGTTCTAACAAGATGGCCACCATCTTGTTAGTTCATTGAAATTATATCAAGAAACTTGTAATATCGATACTCACTTGATAATGGCAGTAATAGCCTACTAGAAGACTGGTTGCCAACAATGGAATGGAAGAAGAACTTGTAATACTATTAACTACTCGACAATGGCAGTAATAATCTAAAGGATTAAGGTTACCAAAAAAAAGTAAAAAAACAAAAAAAAGAATGAGGTTTTATTCTCTTTGTTAATTTACTTTTTTATATTGCATCATCAAAACAGATATAACAAGGTTTCGCCGTACAAATTACATTGTGAAAGTCTTGTAATAAACCATTTAACAGACGTAGTATAAAAAAGCGGGATCCAATGACCCAACTTGTTTAAATACATCCAAATTAACAATTAATCTTATCAATAAAAATATAAATATGAAGAGAAAACTTAGAATAACAAAAAACAAATTCGAAATACCAAACGAAGAACCCAAAAACAATGTAGGCTACATTTAAGTTGAAAATCTATCCATAAGCTCCCTACACACATGTTAGGTGTTTAGAGTGTGCACGTGACTTTTCAATCATTATCTTTCAAATGACATTGAAAATTATCTCTCACAGCTGTGAATTCGTACAACTACAATTTTTTTAATGATACATTATGTAAATAATCCTTTATTTATTTATTTTTCCATATAATATTGATATAATAGGCCGAGGAACTAAATATATGACCGGGAGCATAAAGAACTTAAAATAATTGTGACATCTCTGACTGTATACTCTGTCACAGTATACATATGAGAGACAGTACGGAAACTACATATAAACGCTCGTACCGGTACCCCTAAACGGTTTTCGCGGTGCTGCCCATAGAGAATACCTTTTAAAACCTCTCGTCGATGCGCGTGTTTGTGTGAGTCTGCCGTTTTCGAGCCTTTGTAGGTAGTTTCCGTACTGTCTCACATATTTATACTGTGCCTCTGTAGTATAAGTCCCGTAAGATGTAAGAGATATTACAAAATACCGGATTAAATGACCTCAGATAAAGGATAAAAGAAATTGCACGATAGACTGTGATCCCGCCCAAAACACATACATATTTATGACATTTTTGATTTTTGGCATCCAATCTTCCGTATCGCGATTAATAGTTAGTCTAAATTAAAGTAGCCTAAGTAACTCGCTGTAATTTTAGCTGCCTCCCAGTGAAATTTCCGTCAAAATATTTCTAGTCGTTTCGGAGATTATCCGGAACAAACAGACAGACAGACAAAAATTGAAAAAATTGAATTTATATAATATAATATCCACTACATGACACATTAATATCCCGCCAAAAACTCTATATATAACATTATCGCGAATATTGAGGCAGCGACAAAATAAATCCTTCACAATACAGATTATAATCCTCTAGCAACCTATTCAGAGATATCCACGCTATATATAAACTGTGCAAAATTCATTCATTTATAAAAAAGTAATAATTAAATAAAAATTTGCACCAAATGTAGTATAAATGATTGTAAATATTTATTTAAAATATTTAAGATAAGTGATCTCAAATATTGTAATAAGTTTTGTGAGGACTCGAATAAACGTAAAATATAAAAAAAAATGTAACATGTACATTTTATGTGAAAATAAATATGATTATTAAATGTATTTGTGTTCTTTCTATACATATTTTTTACTGTTACTTATTATTTAGTCTTAATATAAAATTAAACATTGTAGGAAAAAGTGAAGAAATAGCTGGAACAATTTAGTCTTCTCTATTAAAATCTATATCTACCTAAACATATAAATATGTAATAGAATATATTTTAATCACTTTGAGATATATCTGTCTGTTTGTATGAACACGCATCACTGCTAAAGTACTGGGTTCACAATAAAACCTAAACAAATAAAGTCATAAAGGATATCTCCGAGAATAACTTAGTCTTTGTTTCGTTAAAATCGGTCCACTCTATCAAAAGTTATTGTACTTTTAATGACAACGCGGCGTAAGTACGAGAGAAACGTAGATAATTAAATGGACTTAATACAGTAGTCCGGTGAAGCTGTAAAGACCTTGCCAGGTCAATAGCATAGTCAGTTCGAGAAAAAAAAAAAAAGGACTTAATACATTCAGATGACTGTATTAATCATTGTTTTTTATAAAAAGTTTGACGCGGACGAAGTCGCGGACATGGCTAGTCACAGAGTACGTTATATAAATAGAGGTCACACTCGTTTTTTCCAATCAGCGCCTCTATAATATGAGTTTCAAACTAACATTGTTGGTTATAAATGTACATTTATAGCTATGTATGTATGCATACAGCGGTACTGCGTAAATCGTATATAAGTTTTTGATCATTTTTATTTGTAATGAATATATTCATCGTAAGGCATATGTAAATCCAAGTATGTATATGCAGGAGTCAATGTTTATAAGTAGAACCGGACATAGATAAAATTGTTTGTGGGAGACAAGAAAATTTAAGGTAGCACACTCTCCTAACAAATACGTAAACAAAGAGAATGAAAACAAATAGTTGAAAGTTGTCAGTTTGAAATGTTAAAATTAATTGTCATCCACCATCTTTTGTTATCAAACTTGCCAAAAAAATTATATAACAGTGCCATCTAGAGAGTGGATTGATTACCAAAAATAGACGAGCCTTTTCCATACCAATCCGATTCTGAGAAGTGAAAATAGTGTGTGGCTAGTTACGTATAAATTCATAGTAACAAATAAGTCAACGTTGTAACTAATGAATACATCTGAATATGTAGAGTTAAATCAAAGTTTAATCGACTTACAGTCATTTTCATCTCTCATTTATATCTATACATATAAATAAAATGAGACTGTCTATTTATAATATCAATAACACCCTTTCACTAAATAGGTATGAAAGTATAAACGGAAGTTATAACAAAAAAAACAATGTTTAACATGTTGGACCGATTATTATAGAGCTTCCACTGAGAGATAGCTGATGTTCTAAGGATTAATTATTTTAAAACATAGGGTTGCGTGCAAATGTACTAAGTAACTAGAGATGCAGTTTGAGGTATTGCGTGCGTCATACGCGCACATTGACACTGGTAAAATTTGTTTTGCTAAATTCCGGACAGACAATGCCGCGGGTAACAGATAGATACATAATCACGCAACAGTGCTACCAAGGACAGTTCTTTTCTAGACATTGAGACGAATAAACTGAACGACGAAAGGAAAATTCTACAAGAGGACTACATATAACCAGCGTTATGTAAAGTATACGTAAGTAATACCATAAAGTAAAATTAATAAAATACAGATTGTTCTTTCTAGAATTGTCTGTCTGTCTGCCTGTTTGTATGGGCACGCATTACTGCTAAAGTATTGCGCTTACGTTAAAATCTGAGCAAGCAACACATAAAGTATATCCTCGAATAACATTTAGTATTTGATTCATTAAATCGGTTTACTCTATCAAAAGTTATTGTAATTTTAGTGACTGCACGACTTAAGTATGTGAAAATACGTAAATAGATTTCAACCTCATCAAAAAACCAGGGTATATTGTTTTATAATGTAATAAAGAGACAGTAAACGAAGGAAAAATGTTTTATATATCATTTTCAGACGCGGGGTTACAAAAAATAATAGAAATGAAGTTTAGTGGTTGATTAATATGTGTTATTAACAATAGATGGCGCTCAACATATAATTATTTCCGTATTTGTTAGGTTTATTTTGAAATTATCTTTTGAATGAATGAACATTCATTCATTCCATCGTGCCCAGACCATCACGTCACCTGGTTAAAAAAGATCACACCATGGTAGATGCTAGAGCCACGCCGAATCTATTACTGGTTTCAGGATGACTGGGTCGGCTCGCCCAGGGTAGTACCCTCTCACAGAAAACCGACGTGAAGTAACAATGCTTGCATTGCTGCGTTTCGTTCGGTCAGTGAGAGCACCGGAGGCCCACCTCTCTTACCCTTTCTTCTCTCCCCTTCGCTTCCCTTCCCCCCCTCCAACACAGGCTGGCAACACACTTGCGACTCCCCTGGTGTTGCAAGTGTTTATGGACGGTGGTGATCACTTACCATCAGATGACCCGCCTGTTCGTTTGCCTCCTATGACATAAAAAAAAAGATTTATTTACCAATTCACTTTTTTTATTTCAAATCTAAAATTCGTTTTTTATTTAATTAAATACTTCGTTTCCAATAGTTTTTAGACAATATTATATTGTTCTATTTTATTTTCTTGTTCCTTTTTAATCTTTTCATAATTGTATCTTCTACTTTATTATTGCCTTCCGCATCGTTTGATAATCATCGAGTGTTGATAAATGCTGTAATCAACTATAATTAGTGACAAATAATTTTAACTATGTGCATGTATGTTTTAGCCAGTTTTTTTATGTTCCTGTTGTTGATTCTCTATTATAAATAAATATATTACTGCAATTTTTTATTCATACACCGAGGAGCTTATTGTCACGAGACATTTTCTTCCAGCAAATTAGCTGTATTGTGGAGATAAAAAATACTGTAAGTAATGCAAATAGAAAAAATAACATAAATATTATGATAAAGAAGTGTGTGTGTACTTATGTACACGCGTTAGAAGTTATACTTCTTTGGCGTAACAAGATAAAAATCTTTTCAAAACATTTTATCTTTCGCCTTATTCTACGTTTGTAGAAAAAACGACACTAACAATAGAAAAAAGGTATTTAATACGTTGAATGTTTTAATACAAAGAAATGCAAACAACAAGTATAAAGAAACAAAATGTTGACTATAGCTAACTTCGGGGTGTCGGTTTTTCGTGACGGTGTGCGCGCGCATCGTAAAAATTTACTCTCATCATTTTTCCCTAACGCGCCAAAAGAAGTATAACTTCAATAACAAAAGTAAGCTTAGCAGTCAAGTATAACTTAAACATAAATAATTCATTATAAGAATTTTAATATTATTTCCACAATTATTACATTAGAGTGAACTTTTGAAGATTGATTTGCCAAAAATAATATTTAAAAAAGTCGACTACTACAATATAAATACATCATGAAATTAGTTGAATAGCCTCGTATTTTTGTCATAACCGCCGGTCATGTAGGCGTTTACAAAAGGTGTGAAAATCGCTATAAACAACGGCTAACAGTCTCTGCGACGCTGCGGGTGACGTCTGTTCGCACCTTTATATTTATCCATAAAGTATAGACCTTCAGAGAGACGATTCATTATTTTATTCCCTTCTATATTATCTCCTATTATATATATTAGCATATTTGGGAAAGATTATGTCGTTGATATAATAATATAACAGATAACTGAAGTTATAAGAAGTAACTTAGGCTATTTTATTCTATACTGTCATCCGCGACTTCGTTGATGTGGAATATAGTAAAAAAAAATGTTCTGTACAAATAAGTGCGTGAGATGTGCTCTGTACTTCATACTGCTGTTCCTTAGTTTATATTTGCACAGTACATTAAAAAAAAAGATAGTGCGTGGAGTCCCTCCGCGCGGAAGAACTGAAACTTCGTAATGTGGAAATGAAAATAGGAAGGGGTAGAAATTGATTTTTAGTGAAATCATATTGTTTCTTTAAACTTTATTAACATTGCTTACGATTTACAATTGATTGCATCTTTTAATTATCATTCTCGAGTGGAAAAATATCCAAATCTATAACATTTACAATGGGATTATGATAACTAAAGTAAGATACGAAATGTTTGATTATTTCTCTCGCTCTGCCTCTTCCTATTCCCCCTCCCCGGGAGCGTTGAACGTTTAACGCAACAGTGCTTTCATACCTCCTCCATGGTTCGATATTAGAGAAAGAATTGTTTTCTAAATGTCCTAGATTGAGTTTTGGAACTGTTGGCTTCAGGGCTGTGAATTTACGATTAACATAAATAGTTTCGGTGTTTGCAATTGCCATTCTATACTAATATCATAAAGATAAAGAGGTAAAGTTTGAACAAAGTAAGTAAGTGTGAGTAAAGTCTATGCTAAAAAGGTATATTATACCTAGGAATAATATTCATTACTTTTAGCTTTACAGTTTTTATAAGCGGATTGCTTATAAAAACAAATAGCTAAATCAAAATGGAAATTTTATGATAGATAGATAGATTTTACGTTTTACAGCATGTTAATAGATGAAGTTGGTCAGAAGATAATGCGAAATAAAAACTATAAGTCGGTAAAATTATTGCGTTGTTGCTTCCGCTGGTCCTATGAGGATAGTAAGTGGGGCGCGGAGGTGAGTGGCACACTAGCAATCCAGGGGGTACTAGGAAGACATTTATCGCCAATATATATGGGATCGTTTTTATCCCAATTGGATTTAAGAAGATTGTTCGCAAAACAACTAGGTATGTGGGTCCCTGAATTATTTGGTTTCACAACCGGAAATGGTGGATATCGCTTTATTCGGATTTTTTAGATTTTTCGAATTTGAAAATACAACTGGAACGTGTAGGTTCCAGTGTAATACGTGAGGAATAGAATAAATGCAGGATGGATGAAATGGCGAAATGTGTCTGGGGTAGCTTGTGACCCACGAATGCCTTTGAAACTCAAGGGGAAGGTTTATAAAATTATGATAAGGCCAATCATGCTGTATGCATCTGAGTGCTGGGCTACGAAAGAGACGAATGAGAGAAAATTACACGTGGCAGAGATGCGAATGTTAAGGTGGATGTGTGGTGTGACTAGAGTGGATAAAATTAAGAATGAGTATATCAGAGGAAGTTTGAAAATAGCACCAGTGACAGATAAATTGAGGAGTAATAGGTTAGCATGGTATGGGCATGTCATGAGGAGAGATGAAAACCATGTAACTAGAAAAGTGTTGAGTATATTTGAGGGCGGATATACGAGTAGGGAAGACCGAAAAAGGTGTGGATGGACTGCGTGAAAAATGTTATGTGCGTAAAAGGTGTGAATACTGAGATGACATTTGACAGGATAGAGTGGAAAAAGAAAACATGTTGTGCCGACCCTACTTAGGTGGGATAAGGGTAATGATGATGATGAACTAGAACCTGTAGTTACCGATTCCACGCAGACGAAGTTGCGCGGATCTGCTAGTTCTTATCATGTGTATAGATTAATATATGTTGCAGATGAACATGTAATAACCACAATCGATCGTCAGCACAAGTTACAACGCATCATGGTTATCATTGAGATAAAAAATCCAGTATAATACATTTGACGTATAAACATAAGTATGAAATTCACCCTCAGATCCAAGATCGATAGCAAGCAGACATCACCGAAGCACGTGTGTGGCACGCGCCGCCAGAAATCACGTCACAAACATGTGTCTTCACGAGGAAATTACCGCGTTTGATGTACACCCTATATTGGAGATATAAATAAACATATAAATGACTAGCTGTTGTCGCGACTTCGTCCGCGTGGAATTGTGACTTTGGGCTATCGCTAACATGCAGCGGAAGCTCTCAAGAGTAAAAATACCCGATTTTGAAACGTTCTGCATTGGTGGTCCGCTCCTATTTGTCGCAGCGTGCTAAGCGTTGATACGTAACCTATATCCTTCCTCGATACACGAACTATCGAACACTGTAAGAATTTTCAAATCGGACCAGTAGTTCTTGATATTAGCGCGATCAAGCAATAAACAAACCCTCCAGCTTTATAATATTACTAGCCGAGTTCTGCATTGGTGCTCCGCTCCTATTTGTCGCAGCGTGCTGATACGTAACCTATGTCCTTCCTCGATAAACGAGATATCGATTATATCATATGGTTTTTTTTTATATCATAGGCGGCACGCGAACACGAGGGTCACCTATTGTTAAGTGATCACCACCCTCCATAGAGACTAGCAACACCAAGGGAGTTGCAAGTGTGTTTCTAGCCTGTTTTAGGGGGAGGAGGGCCTCGCGGGGAGGGTAACATCCGCCCCTCTCTAAGGTGTCTACTATCTTGACCTACTCAGACCGCATTCCTCATGAGTCACTTTATCCACTGGTGAAAACCGCATGAAAATCTGTTCAGTAGTTATTGAGTTTATCGCGAACAGACAGACAGACAGACGCGGCAGGCACTTTATTTTATACTATGTAAAGATGCTAATATAATAATAATAATATTATAAAGAGGTAAAGTTTGTGACGTTGTGACGTTGTAGGGGGTAATCTCAGGAACTACTGATCCGATTTGATTAATTCTTTCAGTGTTATATAGCTCATTCATCGAGAATGGTTATAGGCTATATATCATCACGCTAAGACCAATAGGCGCGGAGCACTAATGAAGAATGTTTCAAAATGGTTTTTTTTTCCTCTTGAGTCGAAGTCGCGGGCAGATGCTAGTTATAAATAAATCGACATTTCAAGTCACCAATGTGTCAAAACGGCCATCATAGCGTGCTGCTATATGATCGCGACAGAACATTTGTATTTGTATAACTGCTAAAATACTGCGTTCATGATAAAACTTCACCAAAAAGACCATAAAGCATATTTCCGAGTAACATTTAGTCATTAAAATAAATTTTAATTACTTTGTTATATAGCCTAAGTGAGTACTGATGATGGGTGATATATTGTTAAAAAGCGCGTGCGGGGCCGCGAGTAACAGCTAGTCTATACTATATTAAGAATGTAGATCTGACGTGTCTATACCTTCTCGATTATCGTGAAAAAAAATCGGTGTAGGCGTTTAGAAATAAGTAATAAAATACAATTATTTTTAGAAATATCTGTCTGTCTGTATGTACACGCATCACTGCTAAAGTACTGGGTTCATAATAAAACTTCACTAAGAAAATCATAAAGCATTTCCTCAAGAATAACTTAGTTTTTGTTTTATTAAAATCGATCCACTCTATCAAAAGTCATTGTAATTTGAATCACGGCTCCAGTTAAGTACGAGAGAAGAGTAGTAATATATACCTACTAATATTAAAAACCTGAAGTGTTTGTTTGTTTGGTTGAACGCGCTAGTCTCAGGAACTACTGTGCCGATTTGAAAAAATCTTTCAGTGTTGTAGGTGTTTCTGTGGGTCGGATGGTAGTACCCCGGACGAGTCGACCCATGCATGCTGAAACCATTAATAGCTTCAGCGTGACTACCACCTACAAGATAAGTAAATAGACTTAATATTAGGCCTTTACCTATGAAATTGCCATTCTGCAGTACTGGCCATTACAAATTAAAATAATTTTTGTTTGACTAAGAATTCTAATTTCAAATTAATTTTATTTTAAAAACATGGAACCTTTTTCCAAAGTAGTCATTTGTTTATTAATTAGTGTTACATTTTCATAGCATTTCAATCTTTTTTATCATCATGGATACGTTAAAAATTCGAGTAATTATGGAATATGAGTACCGTCGTGGCAGCAACGCGGCACAAGCGGCACGCAACATCTACGACGTTTACGTTTACTACAAACCAACGTACCACCTGTTATTGGTTTGCTCGCTTCCGTTCGGGGAATTTCGACCTGAAAAATGAAGTTGGCGGTCGTACGAAGACTTGGTCGACAATGACGAATTAAAGGCGATTGTGGAAGCCGATGATACACAATCTGCGACTGAATTAGCAGCAGCTTTCGACGTTAGCGTCAAAACAATATTAGTCTATTTGCGTCAAATTGGCAAGGTAAAAAAGCTTGACAAATGGGTGCCACACGAACTCAATGATCGCCAGCGCGAAGTACGCATCGAGACGTGCCTTGCACTGCGCAACAGACTCACAAATGAAGGAATTTTGAACCGCATTGTTACCTGCGATGACTATTAATCGCTGTTTTTTTACATAAGTTGTCATGCGGATGAAGTCTTTTGCATAACTAGTCTTACATAAATAGGGAAGTTAATATAAACAAATGATGTATTTCAGTTAACTTGTAGATGTTATATTGCTAAGATTAGGAAGGTCAACAAAGGGACATTAGCAGTACAAATATCTCTCTCTTTACATTTCGCCGTCTCGCTTCCACAACATCTGACGCCAACGCTATACCGCACACACGCGTGCCCGCCACGTGTCGCAACTTGTTAGGATTTTCTATGCATTAGTGCGTTTATTTTATTGGATTTACGCTTTTATTGCGGAACTATTAATTAAACCTTGTATTGTCGAGATCAGTGTTGCCAGATGTATATCGGATTACCCGATAGCAGCGGGACGCCAATGAAGAATGTTTCAAAATCGGGGCTATGTTTCCTCTTGACAGCTTCCGCTGCGTGTTAGCGAAGACCAAAGTAACTATTCCACGCGAACGAAGTCACGGGTAGAGGCTAGTACAAAATATAAACATATCAAGGATTCCCTTGCAAAAACCACACGGACCCTAAAGGCTATATAAGGGCTCGAGATAGAAATTCGCAATTTGTAACCGTATACAGTAAAAAGATATCCCGCAAAGTGCTTCTGCAAATGTTTACCTATTGGGGTCAGTTAACCGCTTGTTCGTGGGTACGTTTTGTTTGTCGTTATTTGTTACACTAACTTTCGCAGGCGGGTCCATTCGTTGCATAAAAACCAAACATTACTATCCAGTTGACTTTATTCTACACTAATTTGGTTAGATCTATACATGCAACTAATAATTGCGAATGTATGTTTGTTTGTATATCGTTTTAACTACTATAAAGTTATATATACACGTTTTGAGAGGTAGTATAGGAAAGGGCATGGAGTATTTTCTATTCAGAATGATTGTATTATTTCTGGGATGGATTAAATCGACATTAGCGCAAGCGAAGCTGCGAGCGAAAGTTAGTGTCTTGAAAACGTTTTCTAAGAATTTTGTAAAATAAAATTCCATATTTGAGGTCCGTCACTCCGGGCAGTTAAACTGCACAGGCCCATGTGGTGGAAGTGCATTATGTTAATGCGACTCAGTTAAACTGCACAGGCCCATGTGGTGGAAGTGCATTATGCTGATGCGACTCCCACAGTTCGTTATTTAACACCCATTTACTCTTGAGGGGTCCACCATCTTGACCCCTCAGGCCGCACTTTGAGCCCTTAGGAAGGGACAACACCTGTTGGAGGAGCAGACGTAATGCCGATTAGACAGTCCCTGCTCGCCCGGCCAAAGGGTGTAACAAGGTACCATGGGGTTTTAGTCCGTGCGACTCGGGCATATCCATCCTCTGCTGTCCGGCGAGATGGATATCCGATAGGGATTTCCCCAGGGAGAAAAAAAAAGGTATATTCAATAAATCTTAGAAACGTCTGTCTGTCTGTTTGCTTGGACACGCATCACTGCTAAAACACTGTGTTCATGATAAAATCTTACCAAGAAAATCATAAAGGATATCTTCGAGTAATATTTAGTTTTTGTTTCGAAAATCGGTTTACTCTATCCAAATTATTGCAATATTAATAATATATAAGTAAATGGACTTATTATGGCTGTATAGGTTGGTAGAGCCACGCTGAAGCTATTACTGGTTTCAGCATGAATGTGTCGGCTCGACCGCGGTACTACCACCCGACACACAGAAACACCCACGTCAAGTAACAGTGCTTGCATTGTTGCGTTTCGTTCGGTCAGTGAGAGCGCCGGAGGCACACCTCCTCTCCCCTCTCCTCCTCTCCGCTCTCCTCTACCGCTCCCTCCTCTTTTCCCAGGCTGGCAACGAACTTGCGACTCCATCGGTGCTGTTAGTGTCTATGGACGGTGGTGATCGTTTAACATCAGGTGACCCGCTTGTTCGTTCGCCTCCTATGATATCAAAAAATATATGTATATTACATCCGGAGGTTTTTATTAATTACCATTTTTTTCCCTCCACTCCACTTGCGCACAATAACCAAACCATAAAACACCACCAATATTACAAAATAAGGAGCTAAATATCACAAGATTATGAGTAAAATATAGATATAACATTCACAAGGTCTCGCCAAAAACTCTAGGATTGTAGCTAAATACTAATAAATATAAAGTATATAAAAAACTGGACTAAACAAATCAGAAAACCGGTGCAAAAGTGCTTTGTTTTCTTAAAAAAAAAATAACAACCAAAATCAGAAGTCGGATACAAAGAATGTTCAAAATTTGTCATATAAACTGTAACACAATACACACGTATAGTGAACGTATCTTTACACTAACGTAACGCGATGCCTAGTTAAAAGCGTGCAGGTATGCACTCAGGCAATTCATAATTATTCATAATATATATGTAAATAAGCTGTAGGG
>MU160311.1:5778-42532 GCA_015888305.1 Antheraea pernyi | reverse complement strand
CCATTGATTAACCATTAAAATAATGCTATGGTTTTATTATTACAAAAATAAGGTGAAACAATTACAGTTATTAAGTTTTTTGATTATAATCCAAGATTCAAATGTCATATTTATAAAAGATGGCAGAGTTATTTTACGATTAGACTCTTGTATTATTGTCGTCATTTGATTGAGGCAGTACGGGTGGCGGAGGAGCGTGTAATACGCGCGCCAATTCAGCTTTCTCGTCGGCAGAGAGCACGTAGACAGGGGGAGCGGGTGGTAAAAAGCGTTCTGCTTTTTGAGGCTCCCGTTGTAGTCTAGCCCTGTACAGCATTACTAAGACGCAGAGAACACTTATGATAAACGCTGATGTCGCGGCCAAAACAATCAGCGCGGTGTGATATGAGGTTGATGCTGAAACCTGTATAATTCAATCAGAATATAAAGAAATGAAAGAGATATATGGTAGTGACCATCGTTTTAAATGATCAAATAAATAATAATCTATATAGTTTAATACATTTTAGTTTATTCCAATATTTTTTTAAATGAAAACTAAATAAATAAAAGTAACTTACTGTTGATTCGCTAAGAATTTCCCTTTGTTGTATTGCGGGTGGAATTTCTGCTGACAGTCTGTATGAAGTTCGAATAACATCTGCTCCCAGCAATCCATCCTCCTTTGATTTGTGCGTAGCCGCTACTTTTTCCTGTTTCACCTATAAAAAAATGTTTACAAACAAATTACATGGTTATATTCAAATTAGGAAAAGCAGGTAAAGTAACGTAACTATGATCAGTAATCTATGGATAACTATGGAGTATTTTCATATTATATACTTTTTACTAAATATTCGTATAAAAAGTTAATATTAAAAAAATGTGTCTTTTATTTTAATTAATTTTAGGCTGTAATTTTTTTGTTTGTTTATAATCTATTCGTTACTATTTAGACATTACAACCCCTTTACAAAATATTATACTGCTTAGAATCTATAATAAAAGTTTTAGCCTAAGTAATACATTAAAAATTTCTCTATCTGCCATTATAAGCCTTATCAAATTGGTTCAAGCGTTCCGACCAGTAATCCAGATAAACAAAAAACATTAAAATCCGATATATAGTTACTGAATTAAGTTTCTATTTCATTGTTGATTTTGACAACCTTTACAGCATATTTTAATGAGAATCAGGAAAAAAAATAATATCTTTATGTACTAAAAATACTGAGGATCATTCTACAACTACTAGTACTCGAACAATCTTAGTGGGATTTAAAATTATTCAACTTGGATAGAAAAGCTGTCATCCAGACTAGGCTCTTCGACATAAGAGGCTACCAGACTAGGCCCCCCTCTGCAGCTGCTCAAGCCTAGGTCCGTTCCCTCGGCGTTGAGCCCTTGAGTACGCTGCTCGCGCGATACAGTGACACAAAATCTTACATCACTGCGACAACATTACACATATCACCTCCACACACGTGCACGCATACACGCGTACACATGCAAGTGGAAGGGTTTTATTTTTTCCCTTATCAAACTGGAATAGTTTAGAAAATTATACGATACGAAATATATATTGCTGAGGTACACATATATATTTCAACAACTCATATATGTATGAATAGTTAGCTTAGCTTAGGTTAGCTTAGATAGGTCGCGAATGGCATGTATCGGGCAACAGCCCAAGCCGAGGTGTACCGTGCACTCTTGAGCTAGTTGTCAAATAAAATCGGCTGAGTGCTTGAGTGCTCGCCTTAGTAGTCCGGTGAAGCTGTTAAGACCTTGCTAGGTCAATAGCATAGACAGTTCGAAAAAAAATACGGTTCTGTCTATCAAAAGTTATTGTGCTTTTAATGACAGCACGACTTAAGTACGAGAGAAAAGAAGACACGTAAATGGACTTAGACATTCAGATAACTTTAAAAATAGCTGGTTTTTTCTACATTAGGTTTCGGGCACATCTGGTATCATCATTACATAGTGAAAAACAAAATCCTCTGCTACGTCTGTCTGTTCGCGATAAACTCAAAAACTACTGAACGGATTTTCATGCTGTTTTCACCAGTCGATAAAGTGACTCACGAGGAAGGTTTAAGTATTATAATTTGTCACGTTTTTGTGTAAATCGGTTGAAATACAGCGATAATTGTTGGAAATGTCGATCAGCCTGGGAGTTTTTATCGAAAACGCTGCTTAATCCTTTTGAGATATACATACAAAACAATGTAAGTTGAGATATTCCCCTTTTAAAGATCTACAAAAAAGTCTGTGAAGCATATATCTATCTTTTAAGGCTATATACACTACTACCACTATACTCATCATATGTTCTAATATTATATCTATAATTATGGGGTGTAAGGGGTGTCAAATAACATCTAAGACTTGAGACATCCAAGCCAAACTCACCTGCACGTGGTGCACCCTGCTGAATAACGAACGAGGGAATGGCGAACGCGGGGTGGTAGGGTTTTACAGCCCGACTGGGTCGCAACCACCATGTATATGGCGAAAAAGCCCATCATAGTGATTCGCTTCTGCGGGTCGCGTTTCGGGATCAGCCTGTGCATATCCAGCGTTTCACAGGCCGGCATGACAGTGGCGACCGGCGATGGATAGTGTGTCACTCGGTGGTCGCCATTGTTTTTGGATTGTACTGTGCTTACCATAAGGCACAGTGCAGTCATTTTGCCGTGCTACTATAAATAAAAAAAAAGGAGACGTACAATTCGAAAGCTATTTAGACAGATACAGTATTAATAATTATCAATTTAAATACGTTACTTACGAGTACATTAAGCATTTCACGCACATTCATCTTTATATATATAATTCTTCTGTCCGTGTGTATGTGAGTGAACTCCTCCTAAACAGTTGGACAGATTTTAACGATTTTTTTTTGCGTGTTTCTTTGGATTCGACAACGTTTTAGATTCATAATTGAACCCGGAACGTTACCCTGCGGTCGGATAGTAGTTTTTTTTTCATTGTCAGGGCGGGACAACGTCCGTCGGACCCGCTAGGCGTTATTATAGGTATTTTAGAGGCATGCAGCCCATTTGATGTTAAGTAGGAGTTTTTTTTTATAATCGCCTGGCAATCAAACACTTCCAGGTTGAAAACCTGTCGCTGAGAACCATGAGGGGTTGGTGAATCAATTTTTTGGACTATCCTTTTATCCTCAGTACCACTGTTATAGTGTGTAGTCGTGATGTAGAGTCGCATAAGCAGTCATAGGAGTCCGAGATATAAATATAAATGGTTGAAAAAAGGTCTTTAAACTTTTTTGTGTTTCGTGTATTGTTTTGTTCTATTTCTTAAGAGAAAACGCGGGCGATGTTAAGCCCATATATATTTATATCTATTATTACCTGTACCATGTTCCTATGTTTTAATTTTTTCCATAAATAAATATTATAAGACCTAGGAACTTGCAAAAAGTACTAAAATTGCCCTTTGATAGTTGCCATTTCCAGATATTCAAACACAAGTGAATAATATAATAAATATAATACACACATATAGACATAAATTAATTACTTCTTATATTTGATTGGAAGAATTAATTAGCCTCGACTCAGTTTTGGAGGAACAGGTAACAATGGCAGTAATAGTCTACTAGAAGAGTGGTTGCTAAAAATGGAATGGAAGTAGAACTTGTAATACTATTAACTACTCGACAATGGCAGTAATAATCTAAAAGATTGGTTGACAAAAATAAAGATAAAAAAAAACTTCGTAATGTGGAAATGAAAATAGGAAGGGGTAGAAATTGATTTTTAGTGAAATCATATTGTTTATTTAAGACAAACTTTATTAACATTGCTTACAATTCACAATTGATCACATCTTTTAATTATCACCTTCGAGTGGAGAAATATCCAAATCTATAACATTTACAATGGGATTATAACGTAATACGAAATGTTTGATTATTTTTCTCGCTCTGTCTCTTCGTATTCCCCCTCCCGAGAAGTGTTGAACGTTTAACGCAACAGTGCTTTCATACCCCCTCCATGGTAGCGTTAAACTTTTTTCACTTTAAAAAAAGGATACAAATTTGCAGACACGACTATGAATTAACGACATCTTATAGTTTATTTAGATATTTTTCTTCGACGAAAAACAATATTTTATTATAAATTTTAAGCTTGTTTATGTAAGAAATAATGAGAAAATTTTGATAACAGTTTGTTAGTGGTTTATTTTTAAAATAAATATTCATGTTAGACCTTGGAGGTTTCGTTCAGAATCAGGCACGATTAATTAATGTTGTTAGCCGCTACTGACGGACAGGCCCCGAGGCGCGGTCAGGCGCACTCGCTTTCCTTAATTTAATTCTCTCTGGATTTGACTCGGTTAACTGGCAACACTGATTGGCGGGAAGTTATATTTTTTTAATTAAAAACTTTTTTAGGCAATGATAATTTTATTTCGTCGTATTTTTACAGGTTTTTTTTTCTTTATTGCGTAATAGGTACCTACGTTTTTCCTTGTCATTGTTATTTTAATTTCGGCTCATACTTTACTGTGATTATAAAGATTTAAGGAATTTGAATCGACGAATGAAACTAGTTCATACTTAAATTTGTAGGTATTGGATAGATTTTCCTTCAGTAAAAAAAACTAAACAATTCTTGTTTTCCCATTTTTTTTCTTACATGTCCGGGGTTTTATTGTTAACGTGATTGACATATATAGTGTGAATAAGAAATTTTTACAAAAAAAAATAAACCGACTTAGATGTAAAAACTAATAAGACACTAATAAGCGAAAAATAACTGAATAATTAAATTAACCTAATTAAAAAAAAATATTGATATTTGCGCCTATTTTAGATATATATTATTTAACTAATAATATATTTGAAGTCGATGCCAACCTACGTTTCAAATTTGATGCAGGTAATAAAATATGTATACTATACAGATATACATCTTGGGACACGAGAGTGGACCAAAACTTTGTATGTAGATGATATGAATTTAGGTTGGCATTGACTTCAAATATATTTTTAGGTAGCGCAAATATCAATATTTTTTATTTAATTTGGTTAATTTTATTATTCAGTTATTTTTCGCTTTTTAGTGCCTTATTAGACTTTACATCGAAGGCGGCTTATTTTTTTTGTAATTTTTTTTATATTTCTACATTTTTAGTGTCCATAAATATATCTGGCTTCTAATGGGTATGATAAATCGGTTCCAATTTCACGAAAATACGTAGACATGAAATGAGTGAAAATCAAATAAACGATATTTCACCCTCTTAAGGGTTGAATATTTTCTTCAAATTATATATGGGACCACCTCTGAATATAACCAATTCAGATAAAAAAGAATCATTAAAATCGGTTCAAAATTGACGGACATATTGATTAACATACATAAAAAAAAACAACCGAACGTAAGTAACCTCCTCCTTTTTCGAAGTCGGTTAAAAAAAACAAACGGGCCTCGTAAGAGTTCTTTAAATATTGAAAATAGCTAATTTTCTGTCAAACAAAAACATACCTTTGTTTTTTTTTCCAAAAAATAATTGCATTTAGCGATCATTTAAAAAAACCAACTGAGAATAGAAAAATAGATATGTCCAAGTATTTTATCTTACAATTCAAAAGACGTCCGCGTCATATTCTTACCGATCCTCCCGATGATAGAACGGCCTGATGATGCCAGATGCCAGCCTGTCTCTCCAAACAGAGCGTGTTCACGACTACGCCTCCTAACCACAGATCATGCCGCCGTGGTCTGGGGGTAAATTTCGCTCCCGCGCACCAGACTAGACCCCCCTCCGCAGCAGCTCAATCCTAGGTCCGTTCCCTCGGCGTGGAGCCCTTGAGTACGCAGCCGGCGCGATACAGTAATACAAAACCCTATATCACTGCAAAAACATTACATATTTCACCTCCACATACGTGCACGCACACGTGCTCACACATGAAAGTGGTTTTTTTATCCCTTATAAAACTGAAATAGTGTAGAAAAAATTATCCGACACAAAATACATATAAGAGTTGTTGAGATATGTATGCTTGGTGCACATACATGTTTCAATAACTCATATAAGTATGAATATGTAGCTTAGCTTAGCTCAGATAGGTCGCGAATTGCATGAATCAGGCAACAGCCCAAGCCGAGGTGTGCTGTGCACCCTTGAGCTAGTTGTCAAATAAAATCGTCTGAGTGCGTTAAGCGCTCGCCTTAATAGTCCGGTGAAGCTGTTAAGACCTTGCTAGGACAATAGAGTTCAAAGTTCGAGAAAAAAAATCTTAAAATTTAACAAGACCTTTAATTTTTAAAATCTATTTAATTATTATATAAATACATATATAGATACATATAAATAATTAAATTAATATGTATTACGAAGCATTCCAGATTGCTACGATGCTTAGCAGCCCCGAATCTAGGTTTCCTCTAGGCATACCTGCTCCAGGCGGCTGTTCCAGGGGATGCCAGCATCATATTATGATTAAACATAAAAGTTATGCTCCACAAAGCGCCTACCATACGGAAGCCTGGTTGACTCACTGTCGCTTTGTAAATCGCCACACAAATCTACACTACAAATAAATTATGAAGAGATATTTATTTGAAATTTGCCGTGTCAATAACTCACATCGTTGTAGAGACTCTATTTTTTCCCGCGTATAATAATTCCATGTTACATAATTGAAAATGTTATTAAAAAGACAATAAAGAGTACAAATTTATTAAAGGATTGTTATTGTCCCATTCACGAAAAATATCAACGACTATATAATATTATACTAACCTCAGCACGCAGCGGAAGCTGTCAAGAGAAAAAAATACCCGATTTTGAAACATTCTTCATTGGTGCTCCGCTCTTATTGGTCTTATCGTGATGATATATAGCCTTTAACCTTCCTCGATAAATGAGCTATATAACACTGAAAGAATTTTTCAAATCGGACCAGTAGTTCCTGAGATTACCCCCTACAACCTCACAAACTTTACCTCATTATAATATTAGTATAGATTAGCTGTTCTCGCGACTTCGTCCGCGTGGAAGCTGATGTTTATACATCAGTTTCCACGTGACAGCGACTAATAAAGTCGTCTGAATGTATTAAATCCATATACATATCTACTTTACTTACGTACTTAGGTCGCGTCGTCATTAAAATTACAATAACTTTTGATAGAGTCAACAGTTTTTAATGAAACCAAGACAAAATATTACTCGAGAAGACGCTTTATGATTTTCGTGAACGCTGTACTTTAGGAGTAATGCATGTTCAAACAAACAGACAGAACAAACATTCCTAAAAATGATTGAAATGTATTTTATTACTTATTAGGCGTCTTGCACCTGCAACAATTTTTTTCCCAGAAATATAAATAGTACAGACACGTTAGTTTTACTTTCTTATTATTTGTATAGATTAGTGAGTTAAGTATCTCAAAAGCTGGAGAGAGGGACGCCACTATAAAGTTTCTGCATCGGTTTGAAAAAAAATTAATCCGTGGTTCATGTTTACAAATTTACATTTATAAATGTATCCGTACAAAAGTATACGACTGAGTTGTCACAACAATTCATATTTTGCAACATATTTACCTACAAAGAAATAGCAATCAATTAAAAAATATATCACAAATTAACATCGTTTATAATCTATTTTAATAGAAGTAGATTATTTACGAAATACAAGGGTGACATCTAGTATTACAACTTATACGTACATATACTGCTGACATCTATTATCGAGCGGTGCATTTTAATACACACGAAATGCTGAAAAATCACAAATAGTAGAAACTCACGACGATTACAGTAATACACTCGTTATTAATAATTAAGCCTCTTTACTAAACTTTTTTTTAAAGTTTATCATACGTTTGATTGATTAATAGATTTTATAAAAATATAAATAATTACTGCTCCGAGTGCCAATAGATATGAACACCACACTATTGTTAACAATTTTAATGAACAAATTCTGAAATTTAAAATTTAATAATTAATTTAATGAATACGAAAATTCAAAAGAGAACACATTTATTTCATTGTTTTGGATTTTTAATTCTGTCAGCAATCCTTATGACTGCCTCGACATTTTTTTTCTATATCAATACATCATATTAAAGTCCTCCGGTGTTTTAATTAAAAACACATCAAGTAAAATAGATGTCCTGTACAATTATTATTAACTACTGCCAGTAGTATCTGTAATATCACAGATTAACATCGTTTATAATGCATGCGGAGGTGACATCGAGTATTAGAAAATATTAATGTGTATACTGACATCTATTACCAAGTAGTGCATTTTAACTGTTAACAGCTGTCACTGTAATAATCTTAGTGTCACAATGCGTATAATAGATGGCGCTACAAAATACTATTTACTAATTTACACGTAAATATTACAGTAAATACGTTAACATGATTACACCGTAAACACGATTAATGTTGTCATACTTTCAAAGTCATTTGTTAACATAATTGGTTATATGTCAAGTCGGTTTACGGACGACAATTTTATGTGATAACGACTCGGCCGATGGAGTCGAAGAGATACATGTTATACAAGCCGAACGCACCTGTCGCTTGTTCCGCGCTCTCCCTTGCACCGAGCGCTAACGCGGAACGTGACAATCAAATCAAATCAAAAATTCTTTATTCAGTTTAGGCCCTAATAAGAACCCTTATGAACGTCAAAACAACCCAGTCATCGAGAAGAACCGGCAAGAAACTCGATCGGGTACATTTTTTTAACATATATATATTTCGAATACATTATACGTTACAATACGTTGGTGGATGCACAGAGAGGAGTCAATTCCAGACATCACCATCGTTCACATATTGATCCACTCTATAATATCCTTTTGACACTAAAACCAGCTTGACATGGTGCTTAAATTTACAGTCCGGAATATTATTAATATGTTTTGGGACTTTATTGCAAAACCTAACACTATTACCTAAGAAACTATTACTGGTTTTACAAAGTCTGAAACGTGGGACGACCAGTTTGTTAGAGTTTCTAGTATTTATATTATGTTGGTCCTTTACAAAATCCAGGTTTTCAAAGTTTTTACGCACATACATTAAATTATTAAAAATATATTGAGAGGGCAGGGTTAGGATACCGAATTCCTGGAACTTCGTTTTTAATGATTCGCAATGTCCTATATCATACAATGAGTCATGCTTTCCGGGTGTGGAGCCGGCGTTCATCGATTTATAAGACGCTATAACGTCAAACAACAACACGAAACAAACTGTTATGTAAAAAAATTAAAACAAAAAGATGTAAGATTTTGTGTCACTGTATCGCGCGAGCAACGTACTCAAGGGATCCACGCCGAGGAAACGGACCTAGGCTTGAGCCGTTGCCGAGGGCGCCTAGTCTGGTGTGCGGAGGCGAAATTAACCCCCAGACGGTATTATTTTTGTATCCAATTATACAAGACAAACAGCATAACTGTATACATAAGGTAAATATTATATAGGTACGTTTTTGGTATCCATTTAGCGTTCATTGATTTATAAGACGGTATCACGTCAAAAATGTAGCAAATCATTTCACACCTACAAAATATAGCACAGTACACGTAAATATAATAAAACGTCTTCTTTCTTGATAGAGATAAAGATACTCACTTTTGAAATTTGTTGCTATTATTATAAATACGGTAATTATTACAAACTTCTATGGAGTGTAGAGGTAAAGAGAACAATCTCTGTCTATGAAAAAGTGTCCGTTAAATGAGGAGGGCGCCACGGTAGCAATAGGGTTCATTATTGTTCAGTTATTTCAATTAGTTTTATAAAGTAAGCACTAAAAATCACAATAATTCAAAATTCACAAAGTTTTATCACTCTTTTCATTTTTTTTTACATATAATAGGAGGCAAACGAACAGGTGTGTCACTCGATGTTAAGTGATCACCACTATCCATAAACACTTGCAACACCAGGAGTCGCAAGTGCATTGCCAACCTGTGTTTGGGGGGAAGGGGAGGGAGATGTACCTCCGACGCTCACGCTGACCGAATGAAACGCAACAATGCAAGCTCAAGAAAAGAGTGGTAGTGCCCCGGGCGAGCCGACAAATCTATGGTGAAACCAGTAATAGCTTCAGCGTGCCTCTACCACCTACAAAGTGTTCCAATGTATTCTCACAGCAATAATTTTAGGTTATATTTATAAAATTATTTGGAACCGCCTTATTTTCTATGCCCGCGCTATTTTGGAGGTTATTGGAACTGCTATTTAATGCTTAGAGCTGGACACTTTTTCAACATGTCCCCCATATAAGATAGTTCTCCTTACCGTCCGTCCTCCTTAGTTATCGACCAATAAGATGGCGGCCTCTGTGTTAGAACTTTCCAGAACGTTTTATGACATCTTAGAATTTGTTTTGTGTTATTATTTCTTATTGTGCACAATAATCAAACTATAATATGTAAAAATATCACAAATATTAAATTAAACATTCAAAACCGGCCCAACGGTAGTCCGGTGAAGCTGTTAAGACCATGCTTGGTCAATAGCGTAGTCAGTTCGAAAAAAAAAAAAGCTGACCCAACGGTCTAAGAGGTAACAAAAATTCAATAAATCTTATATATAAACGCTGTTTTTTTTAGTCACTGGTTATCTAAATAGAGCTATGTCCCGAGAAACAAGGATGATTATGAATTATATATGGGTGTCCCACACCAAAATGAACGGTTTTAAAATATATTTTTTTTATTTCCTTAATTTTGTGTTCTGTTTATGCTTATTTTAAACTCGATTTATAGTTGTTTATAGTTGAAAATCCAAAAATCTTTATAAAAAAATGAGTTGCATTTAAATTATATTTTACCATAGAGGTCATGTAAAAACAAAATATAAAAAAATATATCAAATTTCGACCATTTTTAAGAAAGCTATATCGAAATACCTAAAATAAAGTATCTGTGGAAGAAATAATTTAAAAAATCTCAAACTTTACCATGGCCCCATGAGGGTTACTAAAACATAGCACAAAATTGAGGAAATAATTTAAAACCGTTCGGTTTGGCTATATGTATGATCCAGTATATGTATGTAGCTATCCAGTATAATCTGAATAATTATGTAAATAATTAAAAATATATACGGATGACGTTAGAGAGTATTACACATAAAACAGATGGCGCTAAATTGTAAAAGTGAGTATTTATACATTTTATACAAGAACAACCAATCTATTATATTCATTGAAATAATTAGAAAAACCATAATCTACTCTTTTATCTTTCTTTCTTTCTTATCTTTTTTATCAAATTGTATCGTACGCTTCCTAAATCACAAAATAACTGTCAATCCGCCATTTTATCAAACACGAAAAACTGTAAAAACAGAACATAATATATTTAAATACAACATATAAGAGTAACACTGAATAATTGCTACCTATTTCACGTGTTATATAAATAAAACTGTGTGCCACAAAATGGCGACCTGATTGACAATTATTTTTTTATTTGACACTTACTCTTGGTTATTTTAATTATCTACAATACCCATGACACAATTAAGCATTCACAACCAAAAATAATCGAATTATATGACGTTGTTAAGTCAATAATAGATTATGAAGAAATTTTAAAATATATTGCTTCGGAACAGAAGAATATTGAATAAAATTGACAAATTCAAGTCGCAGAAGCTTCTCGATCATGATACGAGCACATATAATTATTACATCAGACTGTAAGGGACCCACTGTAGGGACAGCCATATGCCTCTTTCAGAAGGAAGGTATGGACGTAATCACCACGTCAGCTCACAACATACTGGTGATTTTCAAACTCTGAGGAATCCAGTTATATATTTTCACGCACAAGGTGGCATTACAAGAACATTCAGGTTTCCTCAAAACGGTTTCGGTATTATTTTTGTATCCAATTATACAAGACAAACAGCATAACTGTATACATAAGGTAAATATTATATAGGTACGTTTTTGGTATCCATTTATAGGATTTGGAACAGTTTTATAAATCTCAACCATAGTCAGTTAATAATATTCGTCCAATAGGACAGGCGAAGGAATTAATCCATACTGCCAATTCTGAAGTTGTCAATATAGGTAGTTCTTATGTTTTCTTTAAAGGCGTAATCGCCAAATCTTCTATATAATATTTCGTACATTTTTTAAATCATCTTTTAATTCTGAAGTTGTAAATATAGGTAGTTCTCATGTATTCTTTTGTCAGCTTTCTTCTATGTCCAAGTTAATGTAAAGGCAGAAACGCCAAATCTTCTGTAATATATTCTTTTATTCATCTTTTTTATCTTAATCTCCTTGTTAATAGTAGCATACCATCTTCTTTGTCCGAATTATTTCGTTTCTCTCACCCACAGTGTTTGTTAATTTCCATTGTGGAGTAGTTAATTCAATGTTCCAGCAAGATGGTGGCTCTCTTGTTAGAACTTTCCATAGAGTTTTTGTGGCATCTCAGAATTCATGGTCTGTGGTATTATTTTCCATTCACTTATGTACAATAAGCAAATTATATTACATAAAACACCATCAATTTTACACAATACAGAGTCAAGTAACACAAGATTATGAATAAAATATAAAATCCACTACATGACAGACAAAAATCCCGCCAAAAACTCTCAACCATAGTCAGTAGTTATTAATTAACATAACTTTTTTAACAGCTCCATTTATAAGAGTATTTTTTTATCTGTGAAGTTAAGTATAGAGTATTAAACAATTTTTGACTTAATAATGTTAAGTAACTATTATGTTTTACATAAAAAAATATTGGAAATGTACAACCGCTTATGATTTACTTGAAATAAATATTGATCCAGCCAAAAACTCGTAGCGTTTCTTACTTCAGTTCATCGGCTACTTCGTAAGATCGCGACTGTACTAAGGTTGGGAAACGATGCCCCTACATATAATCTATTTCCATCATACTCAATAAAAAGCTAAACAAACATGGCAACCTGAAAACTGAAACTCAACGCGTTTTTAGGCACTGTTTAAATGTATTTTAATAGATTTCAGTTGTGACATTAGAGTGGAATGTATTTACAAATTTAATTAACGCGTCAAAACTGGGTTTTTTATTTATTTTTTTCAAAGCAATTTCCCGCGGTATTACACGCGTTTTCTATGCAGTATGTTCCTTAATCCATTATTTTATATACCATAACCATATATAAAAAAAAACTGAGAGACGGATAAATGTTGTATTTTCATACAAATTTTCACCCCCTTTTTCCACAGGATTGAATTTTACGAAAATCTTTGGTCCTCACTTGCAGAGTATAAGGAACCCGCATGGAAGATTTCACGGGCCTAGCCCAAGTAGATTGGACACTGCATTGATATATCAGTCAGTTCTTTTTATATATAGGTATATATTTTAATTGACTCTCAGCCGAACACTAACAGGACATGGGGTAATAATAATAGGATAATTGTCGTATTAGATCTCAGCCACTATTTATATAGCATAACATCCGCCATGATGACACTCTTAGGCGTCGCTGTGTTACAAGGTGGTCCGATGTACATTCAGTAACTAAGAGGAATCATAGAGACCTCTAAGTGGATTACTACCAACATTAGGGTGAGCCAAAAAAATTGACTTTTGAAGTTATACTTCTTTTGGCGGGTTAGGGAAAAAGGATGAGAGTAAAATTTTACGATGCGCGCGCACATCGTCACGAAAACCCGACACCCTGAAGTTAGCTATAGTCAACATTTTGTTTCTTTGTATTTGTTGTTTGTATTTCTTTGTATTAAAACTTTCAATGTACTCAATACCTTTTTTCTATTGTTAGTGTCGTTTTTTCCACAAACGTAGAATAAGGCAAGAGATAACATTTTTGAAAAGATTTTTATCATGTTACACGAAGAAGTATAACTTCTAAAGCATTTACATAAGTACACACACACTTTTTTTTACTTTATGCTCTGTAAAATAGGTTGGTCATTTTCAGGCAGATTTCTTTTTTCTTATATCATCAAACTCCAACCTTCAATAACGTTTTAAAAGTAAAAAAAATATTATAAGGGACTTTTATTGTAGAAAATTCAATTTTCTACAAATATATATGACAAGAGATATTTTTTTGAAATAGTGAAAACCGAAAAATGCTATTTTCTTTCTAATAATAAAGTAAAAATTAAAAAATGAGATGCGGAAGACTTTCCTATTCAATTAAAGAGCTCATACTATTACTCAGAGTATTTTTTTGAGGTGTCTACGATCCTACTTTTCAAAGTATATAGTAAAAAAAAATAGTCAATATTTTTGGCCCACCCTGACCAATACTCAAATAAACCAATCACAGTGACCCTTTTTGTCTGTCGTATTCAACTACCGAAAGGCATACAGATTGGTTTTTGCATTATTTTTTTTATAGTCGCACGGCAAAATGACTGCGTTATGCCTGATGGCCAGATAGTTCAAAAACAATGGCGACCACCGAGTGACACACTATCCTTCACAGGTCGCCGCTGTCATGCTGCCTGCAAAAAGCTGGATATGCACTGGCTGATCCCGAAACGCGACCCGCAGAAGCGAATCACTATGACGGGCTTTTTCGCCATATACATGGTGGTTGTAAACCAGTCAGGCTGTGAAACCCTACCACCCCGCTTTCGTCATTGCCTCGTTCGTTACTCAGCAGGGTGCACCACGTGCAGGTGAGGTTAGCATGCGTGTCTCAAGTCTTATGATGTTATTCGATACCCCTTACACCCCATTGCATGATGGGACAGGGCTTTTACTAAGACTACCTATCTAGCTACCACTCTCAAGATGAAAATATAACGCCAATTACCGGTTGAGGTGTTATGTCAGCTGTATTTTAGAGTCAGAGGTTGTGGTCGAATGCCTACCTATAAAGAATACAAAAAACTATGCTGAACAAATGCCAAGCGCGTACCAATATTCTAAAACTGTATTGTGCATATCATCAGATACTATCATTAAAAAAATCACTAGAATACCAGTCACAACTTACACACAATCTTCTCTAGACCCATGATAACGCTAAGGTTCGTACATTATGAAACTAAAAATAATTACAATATATCTACATATACAAGAAATCGATGAGAGAGAGCGATAACCTTTACTTACTTAATAATCATATCACATAATTGAGGCTTTTCTAATAATTTCCACTGAACTATAAGTCACTTGATTCGGAATCACTTCCAACATTTTGTATAGCCTAACCATATATATACATAATGTCTTATTTCTTTAAGAATATCCTGACTTCAATATGTCATGTAAAGGAACATCACTTAGGATTGACTAAACAATTCGGTGCAAATCGTTCAAACAATTTTAACATATTCTTTGACTCCATACAAATGTAGCAACATTACCTACGTGAATAATTCACCTTAACACATTATATCTACACAATAACATGGTCTTTAATTTCCACCAAAACTCAATAACACTGTACTATGGTTGCACTTGAACTGGTTCTAACAATTTCTCCTGGCACTCGTAAAACTCCTGTTTTTTCACACTCAAATTCTGTATACTTTCCGCTTCGTTGATGTTACTCGTTTGATCGAAGTCATGTACACTGCCTGCGTGTTTGAACTGGACATGTTTCTCCATACTCGACTTCTGTACACACCTATACGGGCATAGGTTACACTTCACGGACTTCTGCCTCGGTTTGTACGGCTTTATCTGGGTCTTCACGTCGATCTTCTCCCCATCCTTTTCGTTCAAATGCCTCTGCTTGTGTTTCGTCAGATTAGTCTTCTGCACGCATCTGTAACTGCACATGTCGCAACTGAACGGTTTCTGGTCCGTGTGCAAATACATGTGTTTGACCAGGTTCGGTTTCTGCACCGTCCTGTATACGCAGTAAGGGCAAGCGAACGGTTTGTAACCGGTGTGAGTGCGTTCGTGCACGACTAGATTGTTCTTTTGGGCGCACCTATAATCGCAGTATTGGCAGCGAAACGGTTTCTCTTTCATATGGACTAGGATGTGTTTCGCCACGTTGTTCTTCTGGCCCGATTTGTAATCGCAGAAGGTGCAAGAGAACGGCTTCTCCCCGGAATGGGTCCGTTCGTGTATTTTTAGTATCGCCGGTGATTGACAACGGTACGCGCACTGACTGCAACCGAATTTCCCGACTTTTTCGCCTTGGTTCTCACCGTCCTCTGTGCAGGCTTTCGCGTGCTGCTTCAACCCTCGTTTCGAAGGGAACACCTCGTTACATTTATAGCAGACAAAAAACTATGCTGAACAAATGCCAAGCGCGTACCAATATTCTAAAACTGTATTGTGCATATCATCAGATACTATCATTAAAAAAATCACTAGAATACCAGTCACAACTTACACACAATCTTCTCTAGACCCATGATAACGCTAAGGTTCGTTCATTAAGAAACTAAAAATAATTACAATATATCTACATATACAAGAAATCGATGAGAGAGAGCGATAACCTTTACTTACTTAATAATCATATCACATAATTGAGGCTTTTCTAATAATTTCCACTGAACTATAAGTCACTTGATTCGGAATCACTTCCAACATTTTGTATAGCCTAACCATATATATACATAATGTCTTATTTCTTTAAGAATATCCTGACTTCAATATGTCATGTAAAGGAACATCACTTAGGATTGACTAAACAATTCGGTGCAAATCGTTCAAACAATTTTAACATATTCTTTGACTCCATACAAATGTAGCAACATTACCTACATGAATAATTCACCTTAACACATTATATCTACACAATAACATGGTCTTTAATTTGCACCAAAACTCAATATCACTGTACTATGGTTTGAAGTTTTACGATGTGCTTGCACACGGACACCTAAAAGCGACACCATGAAGTTGTTTACTAGTTTTCGTGAGAACTGATAACTATATTCAAGACAATTATTCAAATATATATGACTCTACAACATTTGCATTTATAGCAGTGGAGATAAAAAAAAAATCATAAAATATAGAAATATACACGTGTTTTTGTATAATTTTAAATTATATATGGTGGTGAACGATAATTTATCTTAAATTATTTTTTCAAATAAAGATTACATCAAAGTTTTTTCTAAAAGAACCACAAAAGATGGATGAAAGATTATTACATATAACGAAATTTCCAGAAACATTTTTTTATAGATTACAGATTTTAGCGTTCTACGATTTACGATGATAAATATGATAAACTAGAGATGCAAGTGCAGCGGGCGGAACACAATTATAGATGTCTGGCGACAGATTTTTTTTAAATTTATATTATAGGAGGCAAAACGAACATGTGGGTCACCTGATGTTAAGTGATCACCGCCGTAGACACTTGCAACACCAGGGGAGTCGCAAGTGCGTTGCCAGCCTGTTTGGGGCAGAGGAGAGTGGGGAAGTGGGGAATGGAGAGGGGGAGAACGGGGAAGGGGAGAGGAGGTGAGTATCCGGCACTCTCACTGGCCGAACGAAATGCAACAATGCAAGCACTGTTACTTCACATCGGATTTCTGTGAGAGGGTGGCACTACCCCGGGCGAACCGACCCATTCATTCTGAAACCAGTAATAGCTTCAGCTTGGCTCTACCACCTGGTAACGTAAGGTTTGTAATTAGTCAGACGAGCTTAGAAAAAGCCCAATCATTTTTTTTTACGTGGGGAAATCCTCATAGACACACCACACTCCCGGGGGAGAGAGTGGGCAGTGTGAGTCTCGTACTCACTAAAGCTCCACAGTGTACCGGCCACCGCTTTGGTTGGGACGGCAAGGCACCGTGTATTGCTATCACCATGCCGACCCAGCGGTCAGGGGAAGGTGTCCACCAGGTCCCGTCCTAATAAGGAGGAATACAGGGTACACACCAGCTGTCTCCCCTCGTCAGCCGAACCTGTGCGAACCCTACCACCATTGTATAGTTTCATAACACAATATTTCTCCTTCACCTTTCCAGCTCATTCGGAGGGATTCCACGTCGATCTACGCGTTTTCTGAACACGATAACCACTGAGCTACCATGGCTTCAAAAAAATTACTATATTGTTTTAAATTATTGAAGTTGACAAATACGTTAACTACCCTCCAATGGCTTTAGAGAGGCAGAAGACAAGTTGACATGACATAATAAAAATCTATTTAATGTCCGACGAGAGACCATCGAGAGGCCATAGATTACCGTTTTAATCAGGAAGAAACCGATGAAAAATTACTTTATTGCAAATAACATGGGACTTTTTGAATACCTAGTTAATCCTAAATCCCGTGACAGTCATGGCACATAACAATAATGAGTTATCATTATGAAATTCGATTTATCAGGTACGAGTTCTATAACAGATTGTAGTGTTATACTTATTTCCTTATTCATTGTTTAATAGACAATGACGAACTTCTTAGCCTTCTATGAATTCACAGTGCGGATACCGTGTCCATCGTGTGGTAGAAAGAGAAACTCCGACCAGATCCCGAGACTTGTGATACAGGTATTGGTTGTATAATAAATATATAATTAAGAATGGGGCGTATTTCCGAGACATTGTCCAAGAACTCTCCTGGAGTCATATTCTGTTAGTATTAAAAATCCACAGATTTAGATGACCTATCGAAAATTACCTAACTAGTTCGAATTCGGCTATTAAATTAGGTAACCACGACACATTAGCGTGTTTAAATCAAACGCATATAAATTTGAATATTGTGAAAGAGGTCCAGTGCAAGTGATCTTCAGACCCGTTTCGTTTCTGACCTTTGATCACTTACATTAATATTCAGCAGTAAAAGGTTAAACTATCATGGTCCGTTTGATTATACGTTATTTCTACAATAATCAACATTTTTTTAGAAGATCGACGTGAAAACCCAGATAAAGCCGTACAAACCGAGGCAGAAGTCCGTGAAGTGTAACCTATGCCCGTATAGGTGTGTACAGAAGTCGAGTATGGAGAAACATGTCCAGTTCAAACACGCAGGCAGTGTACATGACTTCGATCAAACGAGTAACATCAACGAAGGGGAAAGTATACAGAATTTGAGTGTGAAAAAACAGGAGTTTTACGAGTGCCAGGAGAAATTGTTAGAACCAGTTCAAGTGCAACCATAGTACAGTGATATTGAGTTTTGGTGCAAATTAAAGACCATGTTATTGTGTAGATATAATGTGTTAAGGTGAATTATTCATGTAGGTAATGTTGCTACATTTGTACGGAAACAAAGAATATGTTAAAATTGTTTGAACGATTTGCACCGAATTGTTTAGTCAATCCTAAGTGATGTTCCTTTACATGACATATTGAAGTCAGGATATTCTTAAAGAAATAAGACATTATGTATATATATGGTTAGGCTATACAAAATGTTGGAAGTGATTCCGAATCAAGTGACTTATAGTTCAGTGGAAATTATTAGAAAAGCCTCAATTATGTGATATGATTATTAAGTAAGTAAAGGTTATCGCTCTCTCTCATTGATTTCTTGTATATGTAGATATATTGTAATTATTTTTAGTTTCTTAATGAACGAACCTTAGCGTTCTCATGGGACTAGAGAAGATTGTGTGTAAGTTGTGACTGGTATTCTAGTGATTTTTTTAATGATAGTATCTGATGATATGCACAATACAGTTTTAGAATATTGGTACGCGCTTGGCATTTGTTCAGCATAGTTTTTTGTATTCTTTATAGGTAGGCATTCGACCACAACCTCTGACTCTAAAATACAGCTGACATAACACCTCAACCGGTAATTGGCGTTATATTTTCATCTTGAGAGTGGTAGCTAGATAGGTAGTCTTAGTAAAAGCCCTGTCCCATCATGCAATGGGGTGTAAGGGGTATCGAATAACATCATAAGACTTGAGACACGCATGCTAACCTCACCTGCACGTGGTGCACCCTGCTGAGTAACGAACGAGGCAATGACGAAAGCGGGGTGGTAGGGTTTCACAGCCTGACTTCAAGATGAAAATATAACGCCAATTACCGGTTGAGGTGTTATGTCAGCTGTATTTTAGAGTCAGAGGTTGTGGTCGAATGCCTACCTATAAAGAATACAAAAAAACTATGCTGAACAAATGCCAAGCGCGTACCAATATTCTAAAACTGTATTGTGCATATCATCAGATACTATCATTAAAAAAATCACTAGAATACCAGTCACAACTTACACACAATCTTCTCTAGACCCATGATAACGCTAAGGTTCGTACATTATGAAACTAAAAATAATTACAATATATCTACATATACAAGAAATCGATGAGAGAGAGCGATAACCTTTACTTACTTAATAATCATATCACATAATTGAGGCTTTTCTAATAATTTCCACTGAACTATAAGTCACTTGATTCGGAATCACTTCCAACATTTTGTATAGCCTAACCATATATATACATAATGTCTTATTTCTTTAAGAATATCCTGACTTCAATATGTCATGTAAAGGAACATCACTTAGGATTGACTAAACAATTCGGTGCAAATCGTTCAAACAATTTTAACATATTCTTTGACTCCATACAAATGTAGCAACATTACCTACGTGAATAATTCACCTTAACACATTATATCTACACAATAACATGGTCTTTAATTTCCACCAAAACTCAATAACACTGTACTATGGTTGCACTTGAACTGGTTCTAACAATTTCTCCTGGCACTCGTAAAACTCCTGTTTTTTCACACTCAAATTCTGTATACTTTCCGCTTCGTTGATGTTACTCGTTTGATCGAAGTCATGTACACTGCCTGCGTGTTTGAACTGGACATGTTTCTCCATACTCGACTTCTGTACACACCTATACGGGCATAGGTTACACTTCACGGACTTCTGCCTCGGTTTGTACGGCTTTATCTGGGTTTTCACGTCGATCTTCTCCCCATCCTTTTCGTTCAAATGCCTCTGCTTGTGTTTCGTCAGATTAGTCTTCTGCACGCATCTGTAACTGCACATGTCGCAACTGAACGGTTTCTGGTCCGTGTGCAAATACATGTGTTTGACCAGGTTCGGTTTCTGCACTGTCCTGTATACGCAGTAAGGGCAAGCGAACGGTTTGTAACCGGTGTGAGTGCGTTCGTGCACGACTAGATTGTTCTTTTGGGCGCACCTATAATCGCAGTATTGGCAGCGAAACGGTTTCTCTTTCATATGGACTAGGATGTGTTTCGCCACGTTGTTCTTCTGGCCCGATTTGTAATCGCAGAAGGTGCAAGAGAACGGCTTCTCCCCGGAATGGGTCCGTTCGTGTATTTTTAGTATCGCCGGTGATTGACAACGGTACGCGCACTGACTGCAACCGAATTTCCCGACTTTTTCGCCTTGGTTCTCACCGTCCTCTGTGCAGGCTTTCGCGTGCTGCTTCAACCCTCGTTTCGAAGGGAACACCTCGTTACATTTATAGCAGACGTACTCTCCTTTAATATTCATCGATAGCTCACCAGAATGCATTTTATTTTCAACACTGTCATCATTTTCATTCTTCTCCGGTACTTGATTATAGTCATAATATATTTTATTCTGATCTGATGGTTTTAAATTCTCTTTTGGTTCTTCGATTTTCTTATCCTCTTGCCTTAATTTCTTTATATCTTCATTAGAAAATGTTAAAGGGTCATACTGTTTGTGCATGACCAAGTTTTGGGGATTATCTCGATTTGTGGCATAATTCTGCATATAGTTCTGAGCTCTTGGGTACATGTCTAAAGAGTTAAGAGGAGGTACATTCACGTGATTATTGTATATTTGATATATTTGACTGTCCGTTTGTATGTTTGTTTGTGATGATTGCGTCTGTTCCGTCTGAATTTGACCTGGAAAGATATAATTCAATATTATACATATATCCCAATACAAACATATATTTTGCTCTGTTAATCAAGGTATATTAAAATTACGAGATAAATTATTAGATAACACTTCAGTCAAATAGTTGGACAAACAACAAAGTTGGAACAAACGCATTATATACGCCATCTTCCAAATGCAATACAACAACGCAAACACTGTATATCCTCAACAATCTCAACGTTGAAGAAAATTAACCCCTACAATCTTTTGAAGTTTTACTTCTTTTGGCGCGTTTTGAAAATTTGATAACAGTGAAGTTTTACGATGTGCTTGCACACGGACACCTAAAAGCGACACCATGAAGTTGTTTACTAGTTTTCGTGAGAACTGATAACTATATTCAAGACAATTATTCAAATATATATGACTCTACAACATTTGCATTTATAGCAGTGGAGATAAAAAAAAAATCATAAAATATAGAAATATACACGTGTTTTTGTATAATTTTAAATTATATATGGTGGTGAACGATAATTTATCTTAAATTATTTTTTCAAATAAAGATTACATCAAAGTTTTTTCTAAAAGAACCACAAAAGATGGATGAAAGATTATTACATATAACGAAATTTCCAGAAACATTTTTTTATAGATTACAGATTTTAGCGTTCTACGATTTACGATGATAAATATGATAAACTAGAGATGCAAGTGCAGCGGGCGGAACACAATTATAGATGTCTGGCGACAGATTTTTTTTAAATTTATATTATAGGAGGCAAAACGAACATGTGGGTCACCTGATGTTAAGTGATCACCGCCGTAGACACTTGCAACACCAGGGGAGTCGCAAGTGCGTTGCCAGCCTGTTTGGGGCAGAGGAGAGTGGGGAAGTGGGGAATGGAGAGGGGGAGAACGGGGAAGGGGAGAGGAGGTGAGTATCCGGCACTCTCACTGGCCGAACGAAATGCAACAATGCAAGCACTGTTACTTCACATCGGATTTCTGTGAGAGGGTGGCACTACCCCGGGCGAACCGACCCATTCATTCTGAAACCAGTAATAGCTTCAGCTTGGCTCTACCACCTGGTAACGTAAGGTTTGTAATTAGTCAGACGAGCTTAGAAAAAGCCCAATCATTTTTTTTTACGTGGGGAAATCCTCATAGACACACCACACTCCCGGGGGAGAGAGTGGGCAGTGTGAGTCTCGTACTCACTAAAGCTCCACAGTGTACCGGCCACCGCTTTGGTTGGGACGGCAAGGCACCGTGTATTGCTATCACCATGCCGACCCAGCGGTCAGGGGAAGGTGTCCACCAGGTCCCGTCCTAATAAGGAGGAATACAGGGTACACACCAGCTGTCTCCCCTCGTCAGCCGAACCTGTGCGAACCCTACCACCATTGTATAGTTTCATAACACAATATTTCTCCTTCACCTTTCCAGCTCATTCGGAGGGATTCCACGTCGATCTACGCGTTTTCTGAACACGATAACCACTGAGCTACCATGGCTTCAAAAAAATTACTATATTGTTTTAAATTATTGAAGTTGACAAATACGTTAACTACCCTCCAATGGCTTTAGAGAGGCAGAAGACAAGTTGACATGACATAATAAAAATCTATTTAATGTCCGACGAGAGACCATCGAGAGGCCATAGATTACCGTTTTAATCAGGAAGAAACCGATGAAAAATTACTTTATTGCAAATAACATGGGACTTTTTGAATACCTAGTTAATCCTAAATCCCGTGACAGTCATGGCACATAACAATAATGAGTTATCATTATGAAATTCGATTTATCAGGTACGAGTTCTATAACAGATTGTAGTGTTATACTTATTTCCTTATTCATTGTTTAATAGACAATGACGAACTTCTTAGCCTTCTATGAATTCACAGTGCGGATACCGTGTCCATCGTGTGGTAGAAAGAGAAACTCCGACCAGATCCCGAGACTTGTGATACAGGTATTGGTTGTATAATAAATATATAATTAAGAATGGGGCGTATTTCCGAGACATTGTCCAAGAACTCTCCTGGAGTCATATTCTGTTAGTATTAAAAATCCACAGATTTAGATGACCTATCGAAAATTACCTAACTAGTTCGAATTCGGCTATTAAATTAGGTAACCACGACACATTAGCGTGTTTAAATCAAACGCATATAAATTTGAATATTGTGAAAGAGGTCCAGTGCAAGTGATCTTCAGACCCGTTTCGTTTCTGACCTTTGATCACTTACATTAATATTCAGCAGTAAAAGGTTAAACTATCATGGTCCGTTTGATTATACGTTATTTCTACAATAATCAACATTTTTTTTAAATATCTCGACTGGTATTCTCCTTGGACGTCTGCCATTTTAGCGCGTTATCAGATAAAAGATAATCGCACGTAGTCTTCAGAAAATCTTGAGTTATCTACTCTGAAAAGTCCAATTATTTTCATTGGTAATTTTCCATAGCATTGAAGATATATATAACAGTGGGAACTAGTTGCCAGCTTCCTGTAGTTAGAGTAGCATGTCAATATTCAACACACGAATAAGCGACGAGGTATTACGATAGACGTAGGTCCCAATCCCTGCAACGTAGGAGTTGTCGTTGAAGGAAAACACCTTGATGAGACCATAGTGGTAGGCCTTTTTCTAAGCCCAACTGACTACCTAGCAACCTAAAGTTAAAAAATTCCTCACCAAGCACCTGAGTTTAAACTCCATCTATCGCTACTCGATTTAACGACAACTCCCTAAAGCGTCGAAATTACTTTACTTTGTTTGGTTAGTAATATTGAATCAATTACTTATCTTTAACAACAGCTCTCAATAACACGATCAAATTCCAAGTGCCTTAGGTGTCGCTATATAGAAGAGCAATACACTGTATTTTAGAAAAATATTCAGTGGTGATTTCCAATAGCATTCAATACATATGTGAAAGAGAAAGCTGGTTGCCAGCTTCGAATAGTTTGAAGGACAAGCAATCCTTACGAATACTTTCTATTGCATTAAATATCAGTTTAAACTAAAGCCATAATATCTCCCTGTAATATGGTAAGTCTAGAAATCGAGTCGAATCTCAAGGGTAGCTTTTAAAATGCGACAGGTACACGGCAACATGTTTTCCTATACCTATTTAGGTATTAGAAAATGTAAACCATGATCCTAAATATGCAAAATGAAGCACTTTACAGATGGCTCAAACTCCATGTACTGACTTTTGATTTCACCAAGTTCCTATACCGTTCAGAATGGAATGGACCTAATCAATTAATTTCAGTAATATGTAAGGCTCCACTACAAGCCCCTAGGAAGCCAGTATGGAGAGTTTCAAAATTAAATGCTTAATGAATATTGAAACAGCTAACGTTTCAGATATTCCTGGTCGAGGATCATATTTAAATTGTAATAACAGCTCCAATTTTTTATGACTTCTTTTTTTAAGAGACTTCAACAAGGAGGCAGTTCTCATTTGCGTTTTGTTTTTTTTTTTTAACGTTAAATACCTCAGAACTTAGTGATGTATAAACCGATGTTAGATTATTTTTTATTGGAAAGAAGATTGTTTCAAAGAAGTCCGATTTTGATTTAATTAGCATTGCAACTTGCATTTTGAAGATACAGACGGGAACTCCTCAAAGTCCGATAGGAAATGCATAATCATTGAGATATTGGTAACTTTATGACAATCTTTTTTTATAGCAGTGGAGGAATCCTACTTTAGAGGTACTTTAGAGGTTTAGAGGTGAGCCAAGGTCGTGGGATTACTATTAGCAAGGTTATCCGCGTCCCTGGTCACTACAGAAGTTACACCCTCCTCTCGGGAACAGAGAACCTCTTCCCATACCTCTTTTAGGAAGCGGCGGTGAAGACCGTGCTTCTACTTCAAACAAAGCACGGCGCACCATAATCTCTTGCTGGCCACCATGGATCCGATCAGAGCCGATAGGGACAGATTCCTTCGTTGTTCAGCCCAAGCTAGGCATTCTGTGAGTGTATAGAGTGCCGTATCCATCTCGCAGTCATCGCAATCGGCTACTTCGTGCAAAAACTTACGGAAGAAACCGTGGCCGTTAAGCATTTATGTCCCAAAGTTTATAACAATCTAAGATTAGATAGATGTTCTGCTGCATTTTTGAACTGAAACTTCTTTAGAATCGTTGTGATTTCAAACCGGATGCAACGAAAAAAACGACTGGTAAGAGACACAAATACAAAAATTAGTGAGCCAGAGCGAGAGAGCAAATGTCGGTGCATGTGTGTATATTGCACATTGTTTAATACTTGCTTGTATTTGAGCATTTAACGTGCGTTTGTATATATGAAAAGTACGTGAGATAATACTACTGTACACTATATGCGGCTGCGTATTACAGCATTTTAGTAAGAATGTTTTATTATTTAACAGTGTTTTTGAGTATTTTTATATCTTGTTGTGCTAAATAATAAATTAATTTTTAAACTAATAAACTTTGTAATTATCCTACCCTTGTTATATATATTCATCTCATTCTATTGTCGATTTACTGAAGTTACACTTCTATTGTGTGTGAATCGCACACACCCCTTTTTTTAGTGAATTTTATTGAAATCGGTATTTTATAGTCTTTAAAATGCCAGACTGAAAATATGTTCGCTATATCTACTATCCCTATTAGATAACTGCCGTAACCTTTTACATAAAATAATGTTTAAATCTAGTTTCGTAAACACGTTCGACGCAATTCGTAAACGCTGTCTGCCCACCCCTTGGCCAGAGAACTGTCGTAATTGTTCCTATATATTTTTTTCCTTTCTAACCGGCATGCTATTTATGCTATCAAAGTTTCTAGGTCGGCGATGCGCCAGCGCCGCTGACCTTGTCGGACCGACGTAATATCATATTATCTTCAGATATATCATCAAACCCGTCTTGGCAATATTTAATATTTGTGATAAATCTTTATTTTTTTACCTTTTTAATCTTTAACAGCCTCGGGAGACTTCAAATATCGGACTTAACAGTGAGCAGAAATTTTTAGGGATTGGATTTGGGAAGAGAGTAAAAGAGAATATTTATAAAGCGACTAGCTTTTGCCCGCAGTCTCGCTCGTTTTAATATAGATTTAATCTTTGAATCTTTACAATTACTTTAACAGTTTCAGAGGACTTCAAAGACCGGACTGAACACTGAGCAGAAATTGTTAGGGATTGGTATCTGAGAAGAAAGTAAAACAGAAAATTTATAAAGCGACTAGCTTTTGTTCGCAGTCTCGCTCATTTTAATATAGATTAAATATTTTAATTTTTACAATTACTTTAACAGCCTCAGAGGACTTCGAATACCGGACTGAACACTGAGCAGAAATTTTTAAGGATTGGTATCTGGGAAGAAAGTAAAATTGAACTTTTATAAAAACAAGTATATTTTGCCCGCAGTCTCGCTCGTTTTAATACAGATTTAACGACTTTTCGAGGAATACCGCTAGCCTACACTATTTTGAAGCAATTACTAGATCTCAAAGCAAAGAACAAAGTAATTGTTTTACAATGGATCCCTTCTCATATAGGTATAACTGGGAATGAAAGAGCTGATCTTTTAGCTAGAGAAGGATCCTCCGAAGGTGCTCCTATTAATATTTTACCAACTTACTTGGATGTATGCTCAGTATTTAAAAATAGCTGTTACTTGCATTGGAAGGAATACTTTGATGAGCGTTCTAAAACAAAAGGAATATGGTACAGAACGATTCAGCCACATCCCTTAAGGTCACCATGGATTGATGACAGTACGATTTGCCGTCGGGAAGCAATCGCAGGTATGAGATTACGCTCAGGACACATCCCATGTAAAAAGTTCGCCTACTTGATGCGTAAAGTCACATCACCACTCTGCCAGACTTGTGGGCTCATCGACGATGTGCACCACATCCTGGCAGAATGTGTTCGCAGTGAACATATTAGATCTCGGCTTAATGCTTCTGGTTCGTTCCACACGGGTTTGTACAATTCCTTATTGTCAGAACCCACTTCGAAAGATGCTAAAGAATTGTACAAAATTAATATAAGCTATTGTTAAGTTTATTGTTATATAGTTGTATGTCACTTAGGCGATATAGTCGCAAAGGCGACTAAGCCTTCATAAAATAAAAAAATAAAAAAACATGTATAACTATTTAAGGATTACTAAATTTGCTGTTTTAGCCATAAGGTCGTGAGTTACACGCGACGACAGTACAATTTTTTAAGTTAGAATTTTACTTAATATTAAACGAGCCAGCGAGCTCTGTAGGACATCAATAATGTATGGTCAAACGTATACTAGTGTTAAGGCGTATGTGAGGTACTAGTTATGAGGACGAAATATAAATATGGGGCCATGGCAAATCGTATGAAGGGCCGGCTCGTAACAATCGACTTGTAAGTCGTTACTGGGCATCAATAAAATCCTGAAATGGGTAAATGTTCATTTCTGAAACTCTTAAGCTTGAAACGACATTAACACTATCCATTTTTAAAACAACCAGGAATCCGGTTCGAAATAAAATATGGTATTTAATTTAGCATTTTAAAATGTTAATATTTTCAAAGGCATCTTGATATGGATATTAAGTTTGTAATTTTATATAATTTATTAATTTAATGATACAGAGGATATTCAGAATGCAAGCACTTATCGATCGATTTAAATAAATCGCACATTATTTGGAATTTTTACAACAAATCTATACATATAAACACTACTATTTTATTATATAGCAAATTAAAGTGACTTCAAAAATATTTACTGTAAAAGAAATAATCAGAATATCCTTAATCATATTTCATTAGGTACCTATTAAATTAAGATTGTCATAATTCTGCCAATATCTCAATAACTTTACTCACAATATCTAAATTACTCAAAATCGTAGTGGAAAACAAAACAGACCTACAAGATAGTTGTGTCCCTTCCCCTTCCTTCAAACCCCCAATTACTCAAAATCACAGTGAAAAAACACACAAGGTACTTTTCCCTTTCCTTCTGCTTTAATCGATCCCAATATCTGAATGACTCAAAATCGCAGCAAAAAATAATCAAGATATGCCTTCCCTTCCCTTTTCTTCAAGCCCTCATATATGAATAACTCAAAACAAGAAGGGATATTGATAAGTAAGACAAGTTGTAACGTTTAGTTATTTTATTAAAACGTAAGAAGGTACTAATAAAAAACGTACGTTTTTTGAGACCAAATAATCCTTCAATCGAATTCATAATAAAATTTCCAGACTTTGAAAAAATAACCTGGTAACACTGTTAAAAAAGAGAGCTGACCCGTGCCCACTTCTTTGGGTGGTAAACATTTATAAAATACTAGTTTTTGTCACTTAAATATAAAAGTTAGACATATGCTGTGCTGACTTTTTTATAGGCATTATCAAGCTCTACATTTTTTTGTTTGGAACTCAGTCATATATCTCTCATCGTTAAGGCAGCGTTCGTAAGAAACGTTTTCATTCAACTACCACAAAAAAGTCTTTTCATTTTTCGGGTTAATATATAGCCTATGATACTCACAAATAACGTGGCTTTCTATTGGTAAAATAATTTTCAAAATCGGTTTAGTAGATCCAGATATTATACCCTACAACGTGACAAACTCACAAACTTTACCTCTTTATAATATTAGTATAAAAGTATTGATTAGTAACGTGTGTTAAATATTTTTAAGCAAGGTTATAAATTTTTCAATTTTTATATGTGCAATTTTTAAATATTGTTCTTCGTAATAATTTGTGTATTAAAATGATTCCAACTTGACTGTATTGGAAATTGAATTGTATATACTTATAAATAGAAGTTCCTCCCCTAAAAATGCTATCCCTCTTATTTTATTTATTACCTAAATTTAGGAGGAAATCCCTAGGTTGAGAACCCTGGCATGTACTAAGATGACAATTATTACGACTGTTAGTGAGTGTATTTTCACCTCAAATAACTTTCGAAGGAGTGAATTAATCGAAAAACTATAAGAGAGCTTTTTTGTAGGTCGTCCAATTTCCTACAAAAATATGTATATCTCATTGCTATACGCCATTTCATCGAAGAAAAATAAAATTAATTGTAAAAAGTTACAAAATCCTAAGGTTTATTATTAATATTAAGAGCTTTTTTTGGTTTAACATTTTTTTTAGGGGATAAACTAAAAGTTTAGCGTCCAAATATCAACTTGGTATATAATGGACAGCCTATTTATACATAAATGGTTTGTAAAATTTGGATAACATCTGTAAACGAAATTGCAAGTCTTTTGAGGTCTTCGATTACCATATAATAATAACTAAGTATACATATATCAAATGAAAATAGTAACTCCTCACTCACCATTCATTTCATTGACATTATTAATTCCTTGACTGAGGTTATCATAGAAGTATCCATCATCATCTTGTTCAGCTTTTATTTGAAATGGCATCGGTAATAAATGCTCAGTCTGTTCCAACTGTCTCTCATGTAACCCTAAATTCGGATTAACCAATCTTTGATCCAATCTATCTAAACTCTGATTCAGTCTCTGAACTAAACTTTGGTCCAACCTATCCAAATTCAAGTTTAACCTTTGGGCCAAAACTTGATCCAAAATCTGACCATCTGGCATAACGATGGAGGTTCTTCTCGAATCTTCCTGTCCTAACATATCCTCGTGATTGTGTCTGTTCAAATGGGCCATGACCATATCCTGAGTCAGATTGTGGGACAAATCTGAACGCATTTGCGATATGGCCGCTTCATTCAATCTTAAGTCTAAATTCCTCGAGATATCCTGTTCATTCATTTGGATGATTTGTGTTGCATTATTCTGTAATTCCAAATCGTTCATGTTCCTCGCTAGGGATATATCTAAATTTCTACAGAAATTCTGAGTTACTACATCGTCATGTCTTAAGTTTTGGTGTATTTCGTTAATGCTTAACTCTTCTCTCGTCAAAGGGCCAGGTAGTTCGTTGAAGTTCAAATTTCTACTCAGATGGTTGGTTTTCAGCATGAGAGTTGACATCTGTCGTGGCGAGAGAGGCAGTTGGAAATTATGGATGATGCTTGAAGGGTTCAATGAGGACTGCACTGCTTGATGTAGCTGTTCCATCGATATTGACGTATGCTGATAATCAGTTTCAATTTGATGTTTCTGGAGCTGAAACAATAAGAACTATTTATAAAAAAAATTAACACTGACTTACCCCTTTGTAACCAATATTTACATAAATAATTTTTATATGCAATTTTTTTTTAAATTACTTTTTGTTCAAAACAAAGATATGCCTTCCCTTCCCTTTTCTTCAAGCCCTCATATATGAATAACTCAAAACAAGAAGGGATATTGATAAGTAAGACAAGTTGTAACGTTTAGTTATTTTATTAAAACGTAAGAAGGTACTAATAAAAAACGTACGTTTTTTGAGACCAAATAATCCTTCAATCGAATTCATAATAAAATTTCCAGACTTTGAAAAAATAACCTGTTAAAAAAGAGAGCTGACCCGTGCCCACTTCTTTGGGTGGTAAACATTTGTAAAATACTAGTTTTTGTCACTTAAAAGTTAGACATATGCTGTAATTAGTTAATAGCTTCTGCCCGTGACTGCGTACGCGTGGAATAGTTATTTTAGGCGAAGACGCAGCGGAAGCTCTCAAAAGAAAAAATACCCTGATATTAAAACATTTTTCATTGTAGCTCCGCTCCTAATGGTCTTAGCGTGATGATATTGTATATTAATATTGTCAGCAGAACTAAGCAAAGCTCTTACCACCTCCTCTAATGTTCACGTAAATACATAATGACTAAATTTTACATTTAAAATAAAATTAGAAAAAGTAAATAATAAATAATGCTAACGTTATCTCCACTCGAGACCCCTCAGCCCCTATGCCAGCAAAAATAAGCAAATCAAAGACCCCTTTTAGTGCCTACGTAATAGTTGAATGACCCCACATTTCCCATTCGATTTTGAGGAGTTACCTGGTGTATATACGAAACTCAAGGTTCAATACTAATTAAATTAAAATGGGAGCCTTAACATATCAGGTTCCAATGATTACCTCTTTATAATATTAGTATAAAAGTATTGATTAGTAACGTGTGTTAAATATTTTTAAGCAAGGTTATAAATTTTTCAATTTTTATATGTGCAATTTTTAAATATTGTTCTTCGTAATAATTTGTGTATTAAAATGATTCCAACTTGACTGTATTGGAAATTGAATTGTATATACTTATAAATAGAAGTTCCTCCCCTAAAAATGCTATCCCTCTTATTTTATTTATTACCTAAATTTAGGAGGAAATCCCTAGGTTGAGAACCCTGGCATGTATCTTCTCTCGTCAAAGGGCCAGGTAGTTCGTTGAAGTTCAAATTTCTACTCAGATGGTTGGTTTTCAGCATGAGAGTTGACATCTGTCGTGGCGAGAGAGGCAGTTGGAAATTATGGATGATGCTTGAAGGGTTCAATGAGGACTGCACTGCTTGATGTAGCTGTTCCATCGATATTGACGTATGCTGATAATCAGTTTCGATTTGATGTTTCTGGAGCTGAAACAATAAGATCTATTTATAAAAAAAATTAACACTGACTTCTTTTTTTTTGTGTCAAAAGGCGGCAAATGGACAGGTGGGTCACCTGATGTTAAGCGATCACCACCGTCCATAGACACTAGCAACACCAGGGGAGTCGCAAGTGAGTTGCCAGCCTGTGTATGGGGAAGGGGTAAGGAAAGGAGAAAGGGGAAGGAGGTGGGCTTCCGGCGCTCTCTCTGACCGAACGAAACGCAACAATGCAAACATAGTTACTTCACCTCAGTGTTCTGTGAGAGAGTGGTACTACCCCGAACGAGCCGACCCATTCATGCTGAAACTAGTAATAGCTACAGCGTGGCTCTACCACGTTCAAAAACTTCACCCCACACTTCACCCCTTTGTAACCAATATTTACATAAATATTTTTTTTTTAAATAACTTTGTCTTCAAAAACATGTAAACCTATGTATTCTTGGATTGTCATAAACCTATATATCTAATATCATACCACAGTCACTACACAGAGGTCCTTAAAGTATTACGTCAGAAGTTTTATAATTTCTGACGGTCCCCCCCTCCTCCTTGTCAGCAAAACTAAGCAAAGCTCTTACCACATCAACTCATGTTCACGTAAATACATAAGACTAAATATTACAGAAAATCAGAAAAAGTAAATAATAAATAATGCTGATGTGATCTCCTCTCAAGACCCCTCAGCCCCTACGTCCTCAAAAATAAGCAAATCAAAGACCCCTTTTAATGCCTACGTAATATTTGAATGACCCCACATGACATTTCCTATTGGGGTTTAAGGGGTGTTGCATAACATCTTAAGCTTGAGATACCCAAGTCAACCTCACCTGCACGTCGTGCACCCTGCTGAGTAACGAACGAGGCAATGGCGACAGCGGGGTGGTAGGGTTTTAAAGCGCGACTGGGTCGCAACCACCATACATGTAGCGAAAAAACCCGTAATAGTGATTCGTTCTGCGCGTCGCGTTTCGGGATCAGCTCATGCATATCTAGTAGTGAATGACTTTTGCCGTGGCTCAGGTACCGGTGAGATTTGATTAACACTGGTCACCTCTAGACACAGACGGAGATTGTTCGCTCACGCAGGCCGGCATGACAGCGGCGACCGGCGAGGGATAACGCAACTCTCGGTAGTCGCCATTGTTTTTGGATTGTACTATGCTCACCATCAGGCACAGTGCAGTCACTTTGCTGTTCAACAATAAAAAAAATCGAGTTACCTGGTTACGAAATAATACGAAATTCAAGGTCCAATACTTATTAAATTAAAATTAGAGCCCTCAACATATCAGGTTCCAATGAAAAAAAGAATAAGCCTTTCTATATATCTCCTATATAATATGAATGCAAAGCTAACGTTCTGTACTTTTTCGATTGTGTTGAAAAAAGTTGTTCCAGGTGTCTGTATGCCATCAGTGCGGCGTTGACCCGGACACCGCGCAGCACACTCTGTCTGAGTGTGCCAGAGTGTGCTGCGACCAATCAAGAATGTTTCAAAATCGGGGTGTTCTTTCCTTTTGATAGCTTCGGCCGCATGTTAGCGTTAGCACGAAGTAACTATTCGACGTGGACGAAATCGCGGGCAGAAGCTAGTTAATAAATAATTTCTCAATAGAATATACGTTCTTTAATCTACTAAAATATATAATAACTAGCATCTGCCCGCGACTTCGTTCGCGTCGAATAGTTACTATGGGTTAACGCTAACACGCAGCGGAAGCTCTCAAGAGGAAAAAATATCCCGATTTTGAAACATTCTTCATTGGTGCTCCGCATCTAGGCGTCTTAGCGTGATCATATATAGCCTATGGCCTTCCCCGATAAATGAGCTATTTAACACTGAAAGAATTTTCCAAAACGGACCAGTAGTTCCTGAGATTACCCCTTACAACGTCACAAACTTTACCACTTTATAATATTATTAGTATATTAGTATTATAGATAATAAGTATAAATATTGCACCTATTTTCTGGTATATAGTGTTTACATGCATACACACATTACTATATTTTATTTTACACACCTTGAAAATCATTTTATATAAAACTAGCGGGCCGGGCGGACGTTGTCCTGCCTGGATAATAAAAAAAAAGTCCTAAAAGTCAACCGCAGCGCCACCTACCGGGCCCAATTGTGAATCTAAACCATTCTCGGATCCACTGGAACACGCACACAAAATTTCATAAAAATCGGTCCATCCGTTTAGGAGGAGTTCAGTGACATACGCACGCACAGAAGAAATTTATATATAAAGAAGATATGTTAAAATATATATTTTTACACAAACCAAGCATCCCATCTTGTATGTAACACAAAATATTCAAACACAAAAAAAAAACTTTTGGTGCATGTATTAAAACAGTAAAGACAGCTCGGAAAACTATAAGATATGTGAAAATTTCTATCACACCTGTATTTTTCATTTGAATGAATCCAAAACAAACCACATCCTACAAATTGACCTATTGTATCAACAATATATTGGTCACAGAACAGTGTGCCCAACAATAGGTCCACACAGTCGTAAGGGTATTCCTATTTTTTACATTATGTTAAATTGTTGCAGTAAGTGCAATTAAAGTCACTGCAGTTAGGTAAGCTTAAACAAATTCTTTATTTGTGCAGGAGCGGCAGCCTGGCGAATGAACGCCAGGCTTCGTCCTACTATAGAGAGACTACTGGGTACACAACCAGTCGTCTCCCCTCGTCAGCCTCACCTGTGCAATGAGGAGATGGGTCCCCGTTGCACAGGTCCGGCGGACGGAGGAGATGGCCGGTGTGTACACGGCTGTCTGCCAACAAAACGGGGCCCGGCGGCGGCGCTTTTGCTGCTGGGCTAACCGCTGGGGCGGCACGATGAAGTCTATAGATGGGATCTCGTGCCGCCCCAACTATAGCGGACGACGTACACCGTGGGGTTTTAGTCCATGCGAGTCGGAGATAACCCACCCTCTCCCCCGAGAGGGTGTTGTATCCATAAGGGATTTCCCCACGATAAAAAAAAAAGTATAGGTCGAGAATTGCATGAGCCAAGCCACAGCCCAAGTCGAGGTGTGCTTCTGTGGTTGAGCTAGTTGTCAAGTAAAATCGGCTGAGTGCCTTAAACACTCGCCTTAGTAGTCCGGTGAAGCTGTTAAGACCATGCTAGCTGAATAGCGTAGTCAGTTCGAAAAAAAAGACTATATTTAGTAATAATGGTAGCATTTTTTATAATATAGTTGAGGTATTGTGCACACTTGAAATGAATGATAAATAATATCAGGGAGCAGGAATTTTAAGATGTCACCAAAACTCCTTGGAAAGTTGTAACAAGGGGTCATCTTGTTAGAATGCTGAAATTATTGCAAGGCACTTTTAATATTATAGAGCATAATTTAATTTTTTTAAATTACCTAATCAACAATGGCAGTAATAATCTGGAGAATTTGCTTGCCAAAAATATAATTTAATAAAATGAGAAATTATAAGGGTATTAGAGAATATGCAAACAAACAAAAGAGCATGCAATCACTCAAACTTTTTGCTTATTTCATATATTATAAAAGAATCGTAGAACAAAGAAAACATTTGCGTAAATAAATGGCAAAATGTATTTACAATGCATAAATAAATAAATTCTGACTAGTATGTTTGAGGACTACAGTATACAAACAAATGAAAGCAGACGTGTAACTTGTGAAAATGTATACTATTAGTAAAATAGATTTACTAAATTATAAACCAATTTTAGAATAAAGAAAAATATACATTCATGTATAGCAAAGGTAAGAAAATAAGGTAACATACACATTCTTTTCAAATTTTATGTTAAGGATTGAATATAGAATTCAAGGAAAACAATCACCTTAATTTTAAAAAAATATTTTAAAAATAGGTTAAATGTATTATAAAATTACGTAAATTGCTATAGGTTGAATTATCCCTATTAAATAGAGAAGGAAGTTTTTGGCAGGATCTTGAAATGTCATGTAATGGATTTTATATTTTACTCATAATCTTGTGTTATTTGAGTCTATATTTTGTAACTTTGGTGGTGGCAGTAATATTGGTAGTAGTAATGGCAGTAATAATCTACTAGAAGATTGGTTGCCAAAAACAAAAAGAAAGCATAGAGAATATAATCTTATTTTTAAATTAAAACAAATTAAATTGTTCTACATTAAAAACTTTTCCATCTTACAACATCTTTAAACTGTAATATCTTTATTTTTAAATACATTATATATCTTGATAATATTTAAATAATATAAATTAACTTTATTTATATCTGAAGAAAAAAAAAATCTGTTAGCTCAACAGAAAAATCAAAAATACTTCTTTCGATTTAGGACAAAAATGGACTTATGAACATTAACACTACCACCAGTTCGGAAAAAACCCACGCATCGGGAAGACTCAGCAG
>MU160310.1:62045-74635 GCA_015888305.1 Antheraea pernyi | reverse complement strand
ACCGTAGCTGGACCGGGGAGGATGGGTCGGGGGACCCATCTTCCCATTGCACAGGTCCGGCGGACGGAGGAGACGGCCGGTGTGTACCCGGCTGTCTCCTAACAAGACGGGGCCCGGCGGCGGCGCTTTCGCTGCTGGGCCAACCGCTGGGGCGGCACGATGAAGTCTATAGAGATCTCGTGCCGCCCCAACTATAGCGGCAGACGTACACCGTGGGGTTTTAGTCCGTGCAACTCGGACATAACCCACCCTCTCCCCGGGAGGGTGGCGTATACATAAGGGATTTCCCCACGTTAAAAAAAAAAGGCTTTGTACCGAACAGCCTCTTAATGTTTAAGTCAGGTAAACAATCTGGGGATTATCACAATAACATGAACTCCATCAATTATGAAAAGTGGATCCGCCCTCAATTAATACCAAATGTGCCGCCTAATTCCGTGGTCGTAATAGATAATGCGCCGTATCACAACAAATTGGAGGATCCCGCACCTACATTTAATGCCAAAAAGTCAAATATGTTATCGTGGCTTTCACAAAAGGGTATACCATCCAATTCTTCAATGTACAAACCAGAATTGTATAGACTAATTTGTATACATAAAGAAATTCACAAAAACTATATCATTGATAACATAATAAAACAAAATAATCATAAAGTTTTACGCCTTCCACCTTACCACCCCGATCTTAACCCAATAGAAATGGCTTGGGCTAAAAGGTTACGTCGCAAGAAAGAACGCAACAGGTAACATTAATGATATTATGAAGCTTGTTGAAGAAAAAGTTGATATGATGGGTGAAAATGAGTAAAAGGCATTATTCAACAAGGTGATACATATCGAAGAAGAATATAACCCATTGTAAATAAATGTTATTTTTTTCTATGAATGTATTTTATTTCCAATAACGGTATTGTACCACGCATAATACCTACATAATACGCTACAAGATTATATCCCATAGATAGAAACAAATACTACATAAGGAGGATTATTTAATTAAAGTTCGCGATCACCCAAAACTCACCAATCAGATGATTAAATGTTAATAAACGTAAATTTTAGATTTCTATAATAATATTCTGAATTTGTTTTGTATTAACTTCTTGACTGTACTATGCGCACGACCGAACTTAAAGCTATATTCAGAGCGGCCATCAACGATGACACGAACTATAATAAGAAAATTTAGTTTAGTTAAAATATTTTGAAGAATATTGTGTAATGGTAATTCTACATTTCTTAATTAAATTAAAACAACTCGAACGGGGCTGCGGGTTACAGCTAGCCTAGTAAGAATCCGAGTATGAGTCAATTCGCTATAAAAAAATTCCTGAATTTTTTTTTAATAATATTAGTTAAATTTGCATGACCTGGATAGTTTATTGACCCAGGTTAAATTAATTCAAGAATAAAGACTAATTTTATTAGGCACTAAGTTGCGTACTCATTTCAATATTTTATAGATGTAATTATAAAACACTTATAGATGTTTCATAAAAAAATTGACAATTGTAAAGGATTGTTATAAAAGAGGGGGCGACTTTTTGTAAATAATTATTTTTTCTAACAAAACGTGCGTTTTTTTTATCATAGCATGGCTAAGTGACTGCACTGTGCCTGATGGTAAGCATAGTACAACCCAAAAACAACGGCGACCACCGAGAGATACGCCCTCCTCCGGCGGTCGTCGCTGTCATGCCGGCCTGCGTAAATGTAATGTATGTCTCATTTGTTTTGTTTTTATGATTTTTGAAAATAAATTTGTTCATTATGCATATAATTTTTGATTGAAACAATTTAAAGCTGTCAAATTAAGATCGAGATATTCGTAATTCAAGTTCTAGTTTAGTTTGAAGATTTTTATAGCAAATATTAGACAACTCTACAGTAAGAATACTCAATAGAGATATTCGAAATTCGAGTTCTATTCCTCAGCATTTTGAAATTTCAATATCAGTTACCTGCTATTAGTACATAGTTATTTAACTTTAAATGTTGTTAGAGGCACATGGTTACAAATTTAACATATATTTAAATAATTACTTATATTTTCATTGTATTTCAACTATATCCACATAAATATTATAAAGAAAAAAGATTTAATTTTCTGTTTATAACATATAAAGTCAAAAACTACTTTCCAATTTTCAAAATTCTTTCACCTGTACATAGCTATAATAATGACTAACATGAAATGGATTTTATTTCTGAAAATTACAAGAGAAACCGCGAGCAAAACCTATTGTCTTAATATAAAGAAATAAAAATTAATTTTAATGAACTGGTAGTTGCCGTTGTTTGTCTTTGTAGATATAAAATGTTTCCACTTCCATACTGTGTGTAATGTGTGTGCGTGCATGTAAATGAAAAACCACTTACTGCGGCCATATCGAAGTTCATAACTGGCGTCAGTTTAGGGCAGGGACCCTCCAGGATGACGTCCGCCGAAGCAAAAGCCAGAGCTATGATGAAAAAAGCGAACATTTCCATTTTACTGAGTTAATCTACCTTTACTATGCTTACTCGATCGTTGTCTAAAATATACTAGTCTCTGATGTTGACACCCTGCTTTATATATGTAATTCGGTGTTCGTGGACAAAAGTATAAAAATAAAATTAAACTTTTTGATAAGTATTATATGACATCACTCCGAATACCATACGATACAATATACTGAACTCTTTTATTTTCGCCTATTTAAAACTAAAATATTAATCTTACATTTTTACAGGAATTTAATTTCATAATTATACAGTATGAATGTTACAAGCATAGAAATTTTAGAGTATATCCTAAAAAGATTTTTTATACTAAATTTGAAGAATAGGTTAAAACAGGAGTCTATTGCTGTTGCACACTGCTCGAACTATTATACAGTGCTGGAGAGTGACAGCTGCAGTTCCAACTGATTATATTTACATAAAGTAGACAAATTCATGATTTTATATTTCCCTATTTTCACTTCCAAGCCTGGACAAATTTTAGTTTTGTTTTCAAAGTTAAATAAGGAATACGTCTGTCGCTTATGCTTTTAAGTTATGTATTGTATTCCATATATTTATTTGCTGCATGACTAAAAACGGCAATACATTTGGCCAATTTTAGAACTTGTAGAAGGCGCTTTGGTGATAGTTAATTGAAGAAAATAATCAATATATAGAGGGACTTTGCAAAGACAGGTATAAATTACGTGGTATATAACTATTGGCTATAGTTATATTATCGAAAGAAAAAACAAAGGAATACGTTTGTATGGAACATCCGATGCCCGCGTTTCCTCTCATAGTTACTAACACTTAACAATTTTTATAATTCTTTACTTAAATATATTTAACCCTAGCAAGATAACCATACCACGGTATACGTTAAAGATAACCATACGCTTCAATGGCGCACCCTTTTATGAAACGTGTTTTAATTGATTAACTAATAAATATTTATAATTTATGTTATTATGTAAAAAGGTATATTTAAAACTATGAAAATAAAATACTTTTTTAATTTAATTTGTTTATTTCAAATAATTTAAAACCAAACGAGTAGAACTCTAAGAGAAAATAACGAACATCAACAGCCTTATGCTTCAGGAACAAAATACTTGTAACGATCTTATGAAAATAAGAGTTTTCCTTATAAGATTTTTCACTATAATATAATCAGTCTAAAAAATATCTGTCATAAAAAAAATAATTAAAAATGCACTCATAGCAAACGTAAATTTTGCTGCCACAAAAGTTTCATTTGTACTTAGTACAGGTTGACATTATTTTATTTTCATGCGTAAACTACCGTCTTCTTTTAACCGATGCCGTGATGGTTCCTCTTCTTGTATTGTGCGATCCTGTGCAGAGGGTGCTCGACCAATATTTTCGATAATATTCAGAACATGTTTACGATCTTATGAAAATAAGAGTTTTCCTTATAAGATGTTTCAATATAATATAATCAGTCTAAAAAATATCTGTCATAAAAAAAATTAAAAATGTACTCATAGCAAACGTAAAGTTTGCTGCCACAAAAGTTTCATTTGTACTTAGTACAGGTTGACATTATTTTATTTTCATGCGTAAACTACCGTCTTCTTTTAACCGATGCCGTGATGGTTCCTCTTCTTGCATTGTACGACCCTGTGCAGAGGCTTCTCGATCAATATTTTCGATGATACTCAGAACATGTTTCAGCAAAGTAGAAATCTCTATTTTCTCTGTCATTCATGGCGTAGCTACTTGTGTACTGAGTTTCTTCATATATTCTCTTCTATTCAAGAGCTTTTCATGTTTTATTTTATGCGTAGTGTATCACTTAAAAATTGACAAAACTTATTTTCAAAATGCCATAAACATAGTCATTGGCCACCTATTCGTTTTTCCTTTTTTTTTTAACGTGGAGTAATCCCTTATGGATAAGCCACCCTCCCGGGGGAGAGGGTGGGTTATGTCCGAGTCGCACGGATTAAAACCCCACGGTGTACGTCTGCCGCTATAGTTGGGGCGGCACGAGATCTCTATAGACTTCATCGTGCCGCCCCAGAGGTTGGCCTAGTAGCGAAAGCGCCGCCGCCGGGCCCCGACTTGTTAGGAGACAGCCGGGTACACACCGGCCGTCTCCTCCTTCCGCCGGACCTGTGCAATGGGAAGATGGATCCCCGACCCATCTTCCCCGGTCCAGCTACGGTGGGATGATGGGCTGCACAATTCAATTCAAAATATCAATATTTATATACAAAATATCAAAAAGATCAAGCTGCCGCCTCCTCCTGCCTGTCCTCCGTTGGCGGAGAGGATCTTTGAGGATCTTGCTCACGAACCCTCTCCGCCGCCTCCTTCTGCGAGACGACTTCCTCGCAGAAGGCGGCCATTGCGTTCCACACTTCCTCACTGCCGAGCATGGCCGCAACAAAGCTCGGCAGTGACAGATCTTGCCCTACCGCCGCAGCCAGAGTGCGACGTTGCTCCTCCCACGCAGCACACTCAGACAGAGTGTGCTGCGCGGTGTCCGGGTCAACGCCGCACTGATGACATACGGCAGTCGGCTCCCTGCGTACTATCCGGTACAGGTACCAACCGAAGCAACCATGTCCAGTCAGGACCTGCACCAGCCGGAACGTCAGGGAGCCCCATCCTCTACTAAGCCAATACGGCAGGACCGGGTGGACGGCGTCGATGGACTTGACCACCCCCATATAGAGGCGACGGCAGACGGCGCCCGGCCCCCTCCGTGTTGGGGAGGAGTCGTTCGTTTTCCCTGAATACGGCATCGAAAAGCACATTTGGCCGTAAGTGTCCACATCTCCTTTGACTAGATTATAATATATAATTAATTTAAGCTTACCAGTTACTGAATTGAAAACACCTTCCTCATCATACGATGACAATAAACGAACCACCTTGGCGAGCATCGGCTTTTATGATACTATAGCCAGACTCGCAGACTCTCGGTCCGCACCATTTTTTATTTGTTAATAGGTGCAAAACCGTCGACTGTAACAAGTACAAGAGTGTCGCATTCCAGAATCATCGGGTGTATTTTCATTAATCACACATCACAATAGGATAGACAGGATTAATATAGGATGTTTAATATAGTAATTTCTTTTTAAAACGCACTGCGAACTAAGCCGCTATTTTCAAAGAGAATTGAATATCTAAGAAGATTTATTTAATTTAAAATCAGATTATGACATTTATTATTATATACATATTTAAGAGAATATTTATTGTAGTTTCGCCATATTACATCAGCTATATCCATAAATAAAAGGTTTGTCGTTGTGCGCGAAAATCACGTAAAAACGATTGAATAGATTTCAAACAAGTTTTTTTTAGTTACTTCCTAACCACTTCGTTTTTGTCCAAAAATATGATACCTTAATTTAACTAAAGTTATTAATAAGTTTTAAGAAACTACGGTTTTTATAAGCGTTATCCATTCAGCGATGTATATTTTCTTGCACTTGCACTTTTTGCGGCTTATGTTTTTTCTTTTGTACATCGATACATATTACAAACAAACTAATCTCCCACGTCTGTTCATGATAAACTCAAAGGCTACTGAACGGATTTGCATGTGGTTTTCACCAGTAATTAAAGTGATTCATGAGGAACATGAAAGGGCAAACCGAAGACTGAGTTGACTGAGAAGGACGTGGAAATACACAAGGCCGGCAACGCACTTGTGACTCCCCGGGTGTTGCTGGTGTCTATGGACGGCGGTGATCACTTACCATCGGGCGACCCGTCTGTTCGTTTGCCTCCTATAATATAAAAAAAAACCCGACGCATGCGCCTCTGCGACGTAGTTAATAGGTTTCTTTTTATTTCTTCTTATCTGCAGACTCGCAGACTCTAGGTCCGCACCATTTTTTATTTGTTAATAGGTGCAAAACCGTCGATTGTGACAAGTACAAGAGTGTCGCATTCCGGAATCACCGGGTGTATTTTCATTAATCACACCCATACACTTGGCGATACTTCATTCATTACTTTTGATTTTTCGCATCTGTCAGTATATAAAGGTCTTAAAGATCTTGTAACCATTACGATAATAAATATAACCATCAAGGACAGTGAAGTTTTTTGTCATGCTCCAAAATAAAATAAGTTAACAAAGGAAATAGGATAACATATTTTAATTTTTTTTTTTTAAACGCACTGCGAACTAAGCCGCTATTTTCAAAGAGAATTGAATATCTAAGAAGATTTATTTAATTTAAAATCAGATTATGACATTTATTATTATATACATATTTAAGAGAATATTTATTGTAGTTTCGCCATATTACATCAGCTATATCCATAAATAAAAGGTTTGTCGTTGTGCGCGAAAATCACGTAAAAACGATTGAATAGATTTCAAACAAGTTTTTTTTAGTTACTTCCTAACCACTTCGTTTTTGTCCAAAAATATGATACCTTAATTTAACTAAAGTTATTAATAGTGCAAGAAAATATACATCGCTGAATGGATAACGCTTATAAAAACCGTAGTTTCTTAAAACTTATTAATAACTTTAGTTAAATTAAGGTATCATATTTTTGGACAAAAACGAAGTGGTTAGACATCGATACATATTACAAACAAACTAATCTCCCACGTCTGTTCATGATAAACTCAAAGGCTACTGAACGGATTTGCATGTGGTTTTCACCAGTAATTAAAGTGATTCATGAGGAAGGTTTAGGTATATAATATAATGATTTGTCAAGGTTTTGTGTAAATTGGTTAAAATATAACGATAATTGTTGGAAATGTCGGAAAACGTCAAGCCGATTGGGAGTTTTCACCGAAAGAGCCGTCTAATAAAAAGCCCTTTAAAATATATACAAAACAATGCATGATCGTATACTTCTCTTTTATAGATCTACAAAGAAGTTTATGACGGCATATATCTATCTTATCATACATGTAACGGGTGTTCTATAATTTCTGTTAGTAAATGTGGAGACAATTTGTGTTTAAATAAAAATAATAATTGTTTTGTTAATTATCATAAAGAATTTAAAAAATCCAATGATATCCTCTTTTATTTCTATTTAGTACTAAGCTAATGATCTAAATTTGCATGATGATGGAAATTTCCATCATATTGTTTTTAGCTAAATGTATACTATAAATATATACTAAGATTTTTTAAACCATTTTTCCTTTAAATTTGATCATGAATTATATCGCCTTGATATATTTCACCAATAAAGAAAAAATCATGCACATAAGGGTTAAGGATAGCCTACTGTACTTATTATATCGTCTAAAAATACTTATCAACTTAAGTTTTTTTTATTTTATTGTAGCACGGCAAAGTGACTGCACTTTGCCTGATGGTAAGCAAAGTACAGTCCAAAAACAACGGCGACCACCGAGTGACTATCCATCGCCGGTCGCTGCTGCCATGCCGGCCTGCGAATAGCTGGATATGCACTGGATATCACTATGACGGGCTTTTTCGCCATGGTGGTCGCGAACCAGTCAGGCTGTAAAACCCTACCACCCCGCTTTCGCCATTGTCTCCACAGAGTACGTTATATAAATAGAGGTCGCACTCGTTCTTTGCAATCAGCGCATCTATAATACGAGTTTCGAAGTAATATTGTTGGTTATAAATGTACATTTATAGCTATGTATGTATGCATACAGCGGTACTGCGTAAATCGTATACAAGTTTTTGATCATTTTTATTTGTAATGAATATATTCATCGTAAGGCTATCTAAATCCAAGTATGTATATGCAGGAGTCAATGCTTATTATATATGCTTATTATTATAGATTCGGAAATAGATAAAATTGTTTGTGGGAGGCAAGAAAATTTAAGGGAGCACACTCTCGTAACAGATATGTAAACAAAGAGAATGAAAACAAATATTTCCAAGTTGTCAGTTTGAAATGTCAAAATTTATTGGGTTCATACAAAGACAGACAGATAGACAGACATACTTTTCTAAAATTGATTGAAATGTATTTTATTAATTATTCCTAGACACCTGTAATATTTTTTTTACAAAAATCTAAAAAGTACAGGCACATTAGATTTACATGCTTATTATATGCATAGATTATATTTAAATCCCTAGGGATATTGCAAGTGCCAAAGTCGGTTTATTTGTTACGCTTTCACGTCTTAACTACTTAACAGGAGTACAGTAAAGGACATAGTGTACCTGTCATTCACAAATAATGTGCTATTCTTGGTCAATGGAAATTTATATTAACGCAAAATAAACCACTATGTATATTACCTAAAAACCGTTACTGATCTTCGTATGTCTGAAACATGTGTAGTTATTTTGTGGTTATTTCCGATATCCAAATCATGTCGGCCTTTTAGTAAATATTGTTTTTCCAAGTTTTTGTGGAGATACATTGAATTATCAAAAATATGCATTGGGAGGGCAGAGTTAAGATATTGAATTCTTGAAATGTAGTATTTAATTAATCATTAAACGAAGTCGAACTGCCAGTTTTCGTAAAATGTTTTCTACCTAAGCTTCTGTGTCCCTTAGCAAAATACAATAAGACTATGGCAATATGCGAAGCAGACAGACCTTTTAGTGGCAAAATCTGTTAACTGATGAATTTTGCGAACTGCGAACACAGCATAATATTATAATATTCTCATAGCATAATATTCTTTCCGTCAATTTTGTAATTTGTAATTAATGAAGTATAAAGCGTGATACCCAAGAGCACAGTATTATTAATTATGCTTACCAAATACCCTTTGATCTTGATTCTGCTATCAACATGTAATCTAGAGCATTAGGCAAGGCAAATCTCATACATTTAATTTATTTGCAATTAGCAACAAATTATTCAATGCAAATTAATCAGAATTTTAAGTTGAATCAATTCTATTCACTTTGAATATAAGCGAAGTGTCGATTGCAAAGTGAGCCATATCAGGAAAGTCTAGTCTAGTCTATTCTATAATTTTAATTGTATTATCATCTTCAATTATGCCGCCCTTTATATAATATATTATTGTGTGGAGCTTATAGTTACATAAAAATGAGGATTGTTTCATTTACCTTTTTTATTTGACTCTTTAAAACGGCTGGGAACATGACCCAACCGAAAAGTAGACCAAAGACGCCAACTCCACATCCGATTGCCGCATACTTCAATGGCTTTGGCAACAGCATTCTGCTCACTGAGAAATATAGAGTACTTGTTCATTACCGTCCTAAAGATGAAGGGCTGTAATAAGATTTTCAGTTATAGTTCGTTTAAAAGTTGATTGGAAAACACGGCTTTAAATACAAATTTACTAATATATTATAACTAAGAAGATGTAGTTACGTCATAAGCGCTTCGATAGCACCTTGTTAACACTCGGTTATCTAGCAAACTTGATCTAGCCCTGTCAATCCGCCGTATGTAAGGAACATATAACTATTTCTTTTTCACCACCGATATTGAAAATATGCCATATTACTTCCACATTTTATTTAAGACAGTAAGTTCTCGGGGAAGTCCTTAGCGTGGTCCTTCAAAGAAGTGATTGATAATTTTAGTGAACACTGGGCTGAGACTCTTGTTTCTTGATAGAATCCAGAAGTAAACTGGATTGATGAAAATAAATTTAATTAACTGGATATGAATTGTAATATAGTAGGAACAATTAATATAATAGAACCAACAGATATCGTTAAAATCCTACAGTGTTCCAAAACATTATATAAACACTATTATGAGGTATGTTTATGTTTTCAATAATGTCCCTTAGCAAATTGAAAGCATCACTAAATAGGGTAAATTTAGTGTAGGTGTTTGGCAACTGATTTTTAACTTGGGGATGGTAGAAGGCGATGACATCGTCTATCGTTTCATAATGATGTATTGCTTCAGCAAATGGAATCGATCGCAAGTATTCGCATCTACATCCATCGACTCAGTGATCATCGCTTTATTACGCATAATAACATAAATTAAAAAATGAACTGGAGGCAGTCATAAGGAATGTGAATCGATAATAAATGTAAATGTAAGTTTAATGAAAAACTTGTAAATTATTCTGGTTTTCACATCTATTGGGACGAACAAGAATTATGTACTGAACAATAATTATGTACATTTTTATACAATTTATAATTTAATTAAACATACGATGGGCTGCACAGTCTCATTATAAAATAAATTTTTTAGGTGCACACAGGCTTGCTATACGTATGCGTAAACGCAATATAGTCTGTCGGTGAAGCGTACTGAATTAAAAAAAACAATAAGGTGTAGTGTGTCGAATTTTTAAATTGTTATTTTTCCCTTTATTCAAATTGTTCTTAATTTTGTTATAATACCCGAGAAAAAGTTCCTATATAATGCGTCTACATACATACTAGATCAACGAGATGAAGGCCAGAAACACATCTCATTATCTGGAGCGCAGCTATTACATTTAGTTATAAGGGGCCAAACACTCAGTGATAAGTAATTGCCTACTTCTTTTCCTCTTATACGGATAACTCAATTTATGTATATTTTTGTACTTATATAATCACCTGAATTAGTTTCAGCTATACATATAGCACGATAGGTAGGTTGAAATCTGGATTTTTTTTAAAGGTATATAATCTCAAACGTAGTAGTTGCATCTCTACATATTTTATTATTCAATATAATAATACAAATTCTAACTACCAGATCCGCTAATCATAATAATAAAATTGCTTACTTGTGTGAAAGTTGCTCTTCTTGAGATCCCTGCAACTGTAAATGATACCATAGTTCTTATAATCGGTCCACAAGGCCCAGTATCTTGGAACTCGAACGTTATTTAGGAGAAAGGTAAATATAATATTGTAAGAAATAGTAACATTCATTGATTTTTATAAAAGAGTTTATTGGCCGGTTGGCCAATTTAGATAATAAATTATAAACAATAACTTCGTAAGATTCGTCAATATGCTCTTCGGATATAGTTTGTTGCTGGGTATCCAAAGTCTCCGTTTGATTATTATATTTAATGATTTGATATAAAAATACGATTTGAATTAATTAATGATGCAGTGAGTTGGCTGCCATCCATTAATGTCCCTGATTGGTGCCAATTAGACGCATCTCACATTGCCGAGCAGCAATTAACTCAGGGCATCGGAAACGAAGGTCTTCTTTACCATAGTATGCTTTGCTTGAATTACAGACAGAGTCAGCTATCAGCTATTGGCCAATCCCTTAGTCGCCTTTTACGGTAGCCACGGGAAGAGATGGGGCAGTGCTATTCTAAACCGGCGCGCACACATTCAATAAGATAGTAGGGGTTAAACAAAAATATAATTACAGTTCTTGTCAAACTTTTTCACAGCTCTGGATAAAGTTGCGCAGAATGACAATTTTAAATACTTGTAATTATATTTTAGCTTTGTTTTATATTACCGTATTAAGCGCAAACCAGAACTTACGAATATATTCAGACCGGTCAAAAAGACTGACGAGAAGTATACAATTATATACACAATTCATCCACAATTCATATAAAACACATATTTCATTTTCACGTAATAAAAGCGCAGTAATTTATTCACCTTTATCAAGCTTTCAACGATTTGAAATGGCGAATTAATTCGATATGAAAATTACGACGTCTGTAACTTAAAGCTGGCGCTAAATTGAGTCATTCAACTCTTAACGAAGATTGAGTATATAAATAAGTTACATCGGATGAACATTTTCTTATAACATTGCCTTGTTAATTAACAAATCATGTATTGTATGTATTGGATGTCTATTGGTTTTAAAGTAAGTTAAGGGGCCCTAAGAGATTTTTACAAAAATAAAAGCCTTTAAACAACAAAGAAAAGGACAAGTATAATTCATTATAACATAAAGCGACTCAATTCTCTATAAAATATTTCCTGAACTCAATTATCTATAAGTTATATTCGCATAGGCGTGGAAAGTTTTTGACCCAGGTTTAATGAATTCAAGAGTGAAAACTAATTTTATTAACCGCTAAATTACATACACATTTGAATATTTTAGACGTAGAATAATAAAGCATTCATAGATGTTTCATAAAAAATCGATAACTGTAAAAGATGGTTATGAAAGTGGGTGGCATTTTGCAATCAATTAAATTTTCTAAAAAAATTATGA
>MU160310.1:45378-56978 GCA_015888305.1 Antheraea pernyi | reverse complement strand
AACAGGTGGTGCGTTGGTTTGTAGTGTTAGCTCCGAAAACGTCGTTGATGTTGCGTGCCGCTTGTGCCGCTTTGCTGCCACGACGGTACGCATATTCCATAATTACTCGAATTTTTAACGTATCCATGATGACAAAAAAGATTGAAATGCGATGAAAATGTGATGAAATGACTACTTTTGGAAAAAGAATTCCATGTTTTTAAAATAAAATTAAACCTACCTATTAAATTCAGAAAAATTGCTTTCGGTTCTTTGCATAACCTTAGCCACCCACCCAAGCATCTAATAAATTAATAGCAAGTAGATATTTATGGCCGCATATACATAATTGTTGCGAATATAATTGAGGTGATCGTAAATCACCTCTATCCGCAATATTTGTATGATGTGTTCTAATAATTGTAATGTGATGTGAGTAATAAATTCATGTCTTTCACTTCCTATAACTATTCACTATTCAATGTCATTAAATGTGTTGCACATGCTCGCTGTCCGTAACAATAATAATATAACGCGATGGGTTCGTTCTTGTGTTAAGTGTCAGAAATCGAAAATCCAGCGACACGCAGTAACGGCATTAAGATATTTTTCAAATGCCGGGAGATTCAAACATATTCATGTCCACATAGTAGGTCCATTACCCTCTCACCACAAGGAGATAGATACCTAGTTACCGTCATATCGACAGATTTACTCGTTGGTCGGAAGCTTCTCTTGTGATGGATATTTATGCAGAAACCGTAGCTAAAGCCATTTACGAAGGGTGAATCTGCCGGTTCTGTTGTCCTAGTCGGTTAACTAGTGATCAAGGAAGACAATTCGAGAGTGACCTTTTTCGAAAATATTCAGTGTGGCGGAGTAGTTAAGCAACCAATGCATTTACGTAGCTAAATATATGTAAATCATTCATAATAACTTATCAACTAGTTTTTATTGTATGTCATTTTGTTTTATTATGTTTTTTTTTCATATACGTAGGTAACATGCTTACATGCTAAATTTGTTGAACGCAACCTTATTTTTTTTACAGTCAATTCAATAATTAATAAATGTTTTGTATAATATAGGTATCGTATTCGTATTGCGCCATAAGTGCAATGTTGCGAACGCGCTGTTCTAGCGCATGACATATCAAGTTACAATAATGTGTTTTTCTTTTATAAACTGTTTTTATTTATGTACTGGCTGTACCCGCAGCTCCGTGTTTTTTAAATATTGTATTAAAGAAATATAACATTGTGACACCATTTACAATCAATTTTTTTTAATACTATTGGCAGCAAACGAACATGCGGGTCACCTGATGGTAAGTGATCACCACCGTCCATGGACACCTGCGACACGAGAAGAATCACAGATGCGTTGCCGGCCTTTGAGAAAGGAATAGGCTCGTTTTTTGAAAAAAGGCAGATTGTATTGTTCTGGAAACGCTGCCGCTGGGAGTTCATTCCAGAGAACTGTCGTACGCGGAAAAAACGCACGTGAGAAGCGCACAGTGCACGACTTCCAAGCATCGAGATGACACTGATGGAATTTCAGTCCCTGACGAGTCGTTCTGGAACGGAACTCAGAAGCAGGTATCAAAACTAGATATAGAAGGTATATAGGTATAGAAACTCTCTTTAAAAACAATTGTAAGTACGACACGCACACCACGTACAGTAACGTACACATCTATACATATAATAAAAGGCTAACGGGACGAAGTCTGTACATTAAATATTTTAAAGAAAAAAACACTCTGGGAGGGCTTATAATAAATGACAGACCACATTTCTATAATTTTAAAATTTTTGTCTGTCTGTCGTTTGTACAGAATTCACGCAAAAACTACTAGACAGATTTTGACGAAATTTGGTATGATAGTAGCTTATACACCGGTATAACATTTAGGCTATGTTTTACATATATAACACATTTGTATGTATACATATTTTACTTTTAAGAAAACATAAAAGAGAAGAAATTTACGCAAAAACTACTAGACAAATTTTCACGAAATTCTGTAAGGTCACTACCTTACACTCACTACTTTGCACACCAATATAACATACTATCTTCTGCGCGCGACTTCGTCCGCGTGTAATAATTACTTTTGGCCCCCGAACCCAAAAAAAACCTCTGTTTAGGAACATTCTGTGCCCGGTGTCACCTGTCCAGGCGACGGTACCTGCTCGGCGATTGCGAGCCTCGCGTCGGTATACGGGGCAGTGTTTTACACTATTTGAGAGGTGAGGGCCCCCGCAATTAATGCAGGACGGTCACACTTCGGACGTTCACATTTGTGTGCAGGGTGACACAGGCGATCGGTCGGTGGCACTTGTGGGAGGAGTGCCGATATTGTTGACAGAGGTGGCATTCCTCCGGCATCGCTTCCCGCACCACCCTTCTACACTGACTTTTAGCAAAGCGAGGCCGAGGTCAGCAAGTACTTATATAAATGGTTACGTAAGCATATGAGAAGGGGGGTAAGAGCATTGTTTACTTTTGTTGACTAGAGGGAGGGGGCGGTCAGAAATTACAAAAATTCTGTTTACGTACTTGTACGGTCCCGTGTCGGAGAAATATTTGATATTATTATTGAAAGTATACATTACACGTGCACATGTGGGAATAGTTTAATGTTGGCTAGTTTTCTGTTGTATAGAAATGACAATATAGCAAGCAAACCATATATCTTGAAGAACTCCGTTTTTGGCCGAATCGGTAGTGCCGCTCAAGCAGAAACCATAAATAACCTACCAAAGCTAAGGCCTACCGAAAAATTGTAAAGCTAAAGGATCCTATTAAGCTTCGTAACTATATAATAATTATCATAAATACAGTGGTACAACAAAAGCAGTACGAAAATCTCTTGTTGAAATTCGGGAAATATTATAACATGTATCACAGATTGGCATACACAATGGTTATTTTAGCTTTCAGCAATAGAAAATCATTATTAAATCTCCTCGGAATATACGTCTGCATATTATTAATGAGTTGTATAACAATAATTCTCAAGTAATATAAAAAGGTTTTTAGACATTAGTGGAATCGTTTTGCTTGCTTTGATAAGCGAATACTAAAACGTGTTAAATAGATTTTTATGACCCTAACGGCAATCTAATTTATTTTAAATTTTCTATACATTCAGGTTTCTTAACCTCGAAATTATAGCAATCGGATAACACATTTCGAGATACAAAGAAACAGGTAAAATCTATTAGTTAGTGCAAGGTAATTTCTGAGCCTACTAATATTAAAAAAATAGTTTATATTTTAAATCTTCGTATTGTAATTAACGTATGCAAATTCGCGGTCGATTGTTAGTCTCATATAAATAGAGCCTATCCTACAGTGATTTTAATGTATTGTCACACTAGTACCCCGGGGCGAGTTCATGCATTAAGTACAGGTGTTCTAATTTATTGTCAGGATTTCTTCGTCGTTGTACGTAGAATGTTATATGTATGCGCGAACTCTTAGTATTTGGGTATATTTACATAAACTTGAACCGTGTTATTACAAAAAAGTTAAATACGTATTAAATACTTGGTTTAAAAAAGTTTCCTAATAAATGCACCACGTTCGCCCGAGGCAAGTTCACGTTGTCCTTTTTCACAAATCTAACCTTACGTAACCAAAGCTAGACAAAAAAGCAAGATGCCGAACATTCAGAGACCGCGGTGCATTTAATATGACACCTTTTTAAAGCCAGGGTTCAATACGTATTTAACTTTTTTGTAATAACACCGCAATGGTTTATATCTCACATTTATTATTTTATATAGTAACGCAGTAAAGTGACTTCATTGTACCTTATAGTTAGAATACCAGTCCAAGGTACTTATTTTTAAACTGTATAGATTATAGCGTTTGACCACAATATAAATAATTATAAAGAGAGGTAAAGTTTTGTGTTCGGACAATCCCTAATACTACTGATCCGATTTTGCAAATTAATTTACTGTTCGAAATATATATTACCCCTTAGTAATAGTAGAAATATAATTAAAATGGGCAAAAATATTCATTACTTTTACAAAAAGTCCGAGACACCATATATGTAAGTTTAATATCTCAGCTAAAGCTAAAGTTGGTTTATATGTCAAAAGCAAAATAAATTTCACAAGATTAAGTGTGGATACAGATTTCACGTATAGTTTATTACTTGTTATGGATCAAACAACTAAATCAAAATGAAAATTTAATGTAGATAAAGTTTCGTTTTTACAGTATGTTGATTGATGAAGTTAGTCAGAAGATAACGATATATAAACTATAAGCCGACAAAATGATTGCGATGCCGCTGCCATTGGCTATACTCGAATTGTGAACGGGCACGGAGGTGAGTAGAGCAGGAGTAACCCAAAGGGTATCGGAAAGACATTTGTCGCCAATATATGTAGGTTAGTTTTTATCTTAATTGGACCCGGTAGGTGATGCTGCGAACGGGTTCTCGGCTTATATCAAAGGATTCTTTTTCTCACAGACCAACTGTATATATATTTCAGTGAGACTCTAGATAGTTTGGATTTACAATTGGAAACGGTAAGTATCACTGCAATCGAGTTTTCGATTTTTTAAGATTTCTTTGTGTTTAAAGATAGAATTTAAACCGGTAATAACCCATTTGGTGCAAACGAAGTTGCACGGGCTAGCTAGTTAAATGTATAAATACTAACAGTGTGTCAAATGAGTTTTATAACTACCTCAGTGCTCATTTACACTGTATATAGAACTAATGAAACAATGACTTAAACATGGTATTATAATGATATAATATGCTCACATTGACAATAAGTAATACATTTATGGTCTAATATCTTATTAGAAAGACCTTTTCTACTTTCAAAATTACTATTAATAATTATCCTATATATTTGGACATCCCACAGTGTGCATCTAATTACAGACAGAATTCTTTCTTTATTCGTGCTGCAAAAATATTAAATAATATGGTGATCTTGCCGCAGTATGATCTGTTCACATCTACAACGCAACACATTAAAAATACTATATCGAATACATGGTTTAATGGTTCTCAAACTTATTCTTTAGTTAGTTCTCTTCATTAGTGGTGGGTTGATTTGCCCTAGATTTTGTTCTTAGAATCTAAATAATGATATTAATTTAAGTTTGTGTCACTTACTGATTTCTTTTTTTCAAACGAACTTACTATTTTCTAGATTCTCATATGCGAATACATATAACTGGTGTATAGAGTTTATTTAGTTTGAATATCTCTAATGAATCACTGTTTGTTTTCCGAATAAATAAAAAAAAACATTTCAATGTATAAAATGTTCCTTATGTAAAATATATTTATTTATAAACTTGAAATTTTGAGATGCACATCTTTGACATACAATTTCTCATCTTCCTATTTCATGTTATTGGCACGTACACGACAAGTAACAAAATAATTTGTATAGTGCCCACCGTGGCGGCCGCCAAACATTAAGTCAAGTTCATTACAAGAATGTAACTAGAGATGGCGTTGCTAAGCAAAGTTACCAAGATTTTGTCCGAAAACATAAACCTTGATAATAGTTACATTGCATTATAGAACTTAAATCTCAATTACAGTTCTGTAATTACGTATGTGGTTTCGATATCTGATAAAATTAGTATTCTAAATATTATTGAATCTTAAAGTAGTTGGATTCAAGTTTGTGAATCTACGATTAAATAATTAGTTGAGGTGTTTCCAATTACCATACTATGTTATATCTATAGTAATATTATAAAGAGAGGTAAAGTTTTGTGTTCGGACAATCCCTAATACTACTGATCCGATTTTGCAAATTAATTTACTGTTCGAAATATATATTACCCCTTAGTAATAGTAGAAATATAATTAAAATGGGCAAAAATATTCATTACTTTTACAAAAAGTCCGAGACACCATATATGTAAGTTTAATATCTCAGCTAAAGCTAAAGTTGGTTTATATGTCAAAAGCAAAATAAATTTCACAAGATTAAGTGTGGATACAGATTTCACGTATAGTTTATTACTTGTTATGGATCAAACAACTAAATCAAAATGAAAATTTAATGTAGATAAAGTTTCGTTTTTACAGTATGTTGATTGATGAAGTTAGTCAGAAGATAACGATATATAAACTATAAGCCGACAAAATGATTGCGATGCCGCTGCCATTGGCTATACTCGAATTGTGAACGGGCACGGAGGTGAGTAGAGCAGGAGTAACCCAAAGGGTATCGGAAAGACATTTGTCGCCAATATATGTAGGTTAGTTTTTATCTTAATTGGACCCGGTAGGTGATGCTGCGAACGGGTTCTCGGCTTATATCAAAGGATTCTTTTTCTCACAGACCAACTGTATATATATTTCAGTGAGACTCTAGATAGTTTGGATTTACAATTGGAAACGGTAAGTATCACTGCAATCGAGTTTTCGATTTTTTAAGATTTCTTTGTGTTTAAAGATAGAATTTAAACCGGTAATAACCCATTTGGTGCAAACGAAGTTGCACGGGCTAGCTAGTTAAATGTATAAATACTTGCGGCCGAGCCTCGCGCTCTGCGCGCTCCGAGCCGGCGTCTGGTCTCGCGCTCCGAGCCGGCGTCTGTCTGGTCTGCGGCCGAGCCTCGCGTCCGAGCCGGCGTCTGGTCTCGCGCTCCGAGCCGGCGTCTGGTCTCCGCGCTCTGGTCTGCGGCCGAGCCTCGCGAGCCGGCGTCTGGTCTCGCGCTCCGAGCCGGCGTCTGGTCTCGCCTCGCGCTCTGGTCTGCGGCCGTTTTTTTTATTGGGTACGAAAGTATACACGCCACTAATAACAAAAATGCAATTTTTAAAATTTTTATCCTTCTGTCTGTCTGTTTGTCTGTATGTTTATTCCGGGTAATCTCCGAAACGGCCGGACCGATTTTGACGAAAATTTCACTGGCAGATAGCTGAAATTACAGCGGGTTACATAGGTTACATACATCTAAATTAGCCTAGCTATTAACTTTCTCTCCAATGCTATCTCCAAAACCGTTGGATCGATTTTCACGGAACTTTTACCAGCAGATAGCGGACATTATAACAAGTAATTTAGTATATTTTAATTTAAACTAGCTGTTAACCGTGGCTTCGCCCGTAGTACTATCATCAAAACGGTTAAACCGATCTTCACGAAACATTCATTGACAGATATCTTGGAGATAGCATTGGAGAGAAAGTTAATAGCTAGGCTAATTTAGATGTATGTAACCTATGTAACCCGCTGTAATTTCAGCTATCTGCCAGTGAAATTTTCGTCAAAATCGGTCCGGCCGTTTCGGAGATTACCCGGAATAAACATACAGACAAACAGACAGACAGAAGGATAAAAATTTTAAAAATTGCATTTTTGTTATTAGTGGCGTGTATACTTTCGTACCCAATAAAAAAAAATTTTTGATATTCCATACAGACACTTCATTTTTATTATATGCATATAGATAATAATAACAAAAGTACATAGTATAACAATATCTCAAATTGTTTGATCCATTTTTAGACGCACCGCGAACTACGATGTAAGCCATTAGTTACAAACAGAATTGAGTATTCAAGAATAATTATTATCGTTTTATTTTATTTAAAAGCTCATTATGGTTTTATTTTTACGCATTTAATAAATTATTTTTGCGCAATATTGCATCAGCTATGTATATGAACGAAATGTTAGAGGTCTGTCGTTGTGCTCGTATCAGGCAAAAACTTCTAGATAAACTTTAAATTTTTTTTTCTTGTTTTACTTCCTTAATAATTGGTCCTTTTACGAGAGCTTAATTTGACATAAAGCTTTAGGAAACTACGATTTTAGAAGCACTGTGCATTCAGCGATGTGTGTTTTCTTACCCTAAGGAGTTAGAAGAAGCTTTGTGATTCAGGAGGAAGGTTTAGATATATATATATATATATATATATATAACATAATAATTTGTCATAACTTTGTGTAAAATTGGTTTAAATATAACGACAATGCATACAAAGTCGCGGGTGTCAGCTAGTGCTTAATATTTGTCGAAGCTTTGTTTTATTTTATTATGTAAATCCAATAAAACTAGATTAAAGATTTTGTATATATCAGAAATTCATGTAGGTGGTAGAGCCACGCTGAGGCTATTACGGGTTTCAGTTTGAATGGGTCGGCTCACCCGGAGTTAGTGCCACCCTCTCACAGAGAACCGACGTGAAGGAACAGTGCTTGCATTGTTGCGTTTCATTCGGTCGGAGCCACGGTTAACAGCTAGTTTAAATTAAAATATACTAAATTACTTGTTATAATGTCCGCTATCTGCTGGTAAAAGTTCCGTGAAAATCGATCCAACGGTTTTGGAGATAGCATTGGAGAGAAAGTTAATAGCTAGGCTAATTTAGATGTATGTAACCTATGTAACCCGCTGTAATTTCAGCTATCTGCCAGTGAAATTTTCGTCAAAATCGGTCCGGCCGTTTCGGAGATTACCCGGAATAAACATACAGACAAACAGACAGACAGAAGGATAAAAATTTTAAAAATTGCATTTTTGTTATTAGTGGCGTGTATACTTTCGTACCCAATAAAAAAAAATTTTTGATATTCCATACAGACACTTCATTTTTATTATATGCATATAGATAATAATAACAAAAGTACATAGTATAACAATATCTCAAATTGTTTGATCCATTTTTAGACGCACCGCGAACTACGATGTAAGCCATTAGTTACAAACAGAATTGAGTATTCAAGAATAATTATTATCGTTTTATTTTATTTAAAAGCTCATTATGGTTTTATTTTTACGCATTTAATAAATTATTTTTGCGCAATATTGCATCAGCTATGTATATGAACGAAATGTTAGAGGTCTGTCGTTGTGCTCGTATCAGGCAAAAACTTCTAGATAAACTTTAAATTTTTTTTTCTTGTTTTACTTCCTTAATAATTGGTCCTTTTACGAGAGCTTAATTTGACATAAAGCTTTAGGAAACTACGATTTTAGAAGCACTGTGCATTCAGCGATGTGTGTTTTCTTACCCTAAGGAGTTAGAAGAAGCTTTGTGATTCAGGAGGAAGGTTTAGATATATATATATATATATATATATATAACATAATAATTTGTCATAACTTTGTGTAAAATTGGTTTAAATATAACGACAATGCATACAAAGTCGCGGGTGTCAGCTAGTGCTTAATATTTGTCGAAGCTTTGTTTTATTTTATTATGTAAATCCAATAAAACTAGATTAAAGATTTTGTATATATCAGAAATTCATGTAGGTGGTAGAGCCACGCTGAGGCTATTACGGGTTTCAGTTTGAATGGGTCGGCTCACCCGGAGTTAGTGCCACCCTCTCACAGAGAACCGACGTGAAGGAACAGTGCTTGCATTGTTGCGTTTCATTCGGTCGGTGAGAGTGCCGCAGGCCCAATTCCCCTCCTTTCTCCTCTCCTTCTCCCCTCCCTCTTTCCCCCCATCCCACTAACACAGGCTGGCAACACACTTGCGACTCCCCTGGTGTTGCTGGTGTCGATGGACGGCGGTGATTACTTAACTTCAGGTGACCCGCCTGTTCGTTTGACTCCTATGACATAAAAAAAATAGGAAAATAAAACTAAGACCAGGCTTATTGTGTAAACAATTAAATCATAGATCTGTTTCATGTTACAAGATTCACTCACTAGGATCCTGACTATATGGTACGGTATATATAAATATGTAGGTTTAATAGGTGTAAACAGAGGTGGAGACTGAGTTTTCCATTTGCAATATTAGCGTCAATTACGGAAGGCATTGCAATGATACAATATTTAAGATCTTGTTCATCGTCGGCATCTGCATACTACAGATATCCACTGACAGGTATAATATCTCGACAGCTCTATGCCGCCTTTGACTAATGACTTCCAATCCCAACTTTTACAATATAATGGGTCCATATAATAACGGGCTATCCCTCGATGCACTTTCCGGTACGTGGCCATCATTCTTTTGTTCCCTATCAGCTCTCAGTCCTTTGAGTTATATGCATTGCATGACGATTTCAAAAACTTGTTTATTCAAATTGAACGGAGGTATAGATACAAACAAGACACACATAACTACATATAGAATATTTGCAAAGGATTAGAGATAAAAAAGAATGAACAAAAAAATTACATTATTATTGGACTAATAAAATTACTGTAAAAACTAGAAATTGAAACTAGTAGCTGAAAGATAAGATAAAAATAAGCTAAAAAGCAAAGATAGAATATGAAAAGTTCACTAGATCATATATTTGTCAGTTATAATTAGCTCCACATCAAATTTTATTAATTGGTTGGTGAGTTTTGGGTGATCGCATACTTTAATTTGAATGGCTTCCGCCTTATACAGTATTTATTTCTATCTGTAGGGTATACCTTGTAGCATGTATTGTGCAAGTATTATTCTTGTCGCTACAATACTATTATTACAAAGTAAATAAATAATTTGTAATAAACATTGATACAACGCCTTTCATAGAAACATCGTTTTTCGAAGTTGTTGGGTCTTATAAGAATAACTACTAATAATAACAATAAAGAGAAAAATAACAAATCTTACAGATTCTTATTAAATCAGAATGAAAATTTAATGCAGATAAAGTTTACTTTTTACAGCATGTTAATTGATGCAGTTGGTTAGAAGAGAATGGGAAATAAAAATTATAAGACGGTAAAACTATTGCGTAGTTGAGAGGATAGTAAATTGGGCGTGGGGGTGAAGGCCAGAGGAGCAGCCCAGGGGATACCTGGAAGACATTTCTTGTCAATATATATAGGATACTTTTGAACCACAAGTGGGCCCAGTAGGTGTCGCGTCCGAAGCGCCCCCGCTACCCAACACAGGTCTCGCCGTCTAGGAACGGAAAGGCCTCGCGGGACACGAGAGGCGGAGGTCGAGGGCGGGCGGGGGCGGCGGGCTTCCTAGACGGCGAGACCTGTGTTGGGTAGCGGGGGCGCTTCGGACGCGACACCTACTGGGCCCACTTGTGGTTCAAAAGTATCCTATATATATTGACAAGAAATGTCTTCCAGGTATCCCCTGGGCTGCTCCTCTGGCCTTCACCCCCACGCCCAATTTACTATCCTCTCAACTACGCAATCGGTCAATTACTCATTTTCCACGAAATCTCGGAGATCTCGGCCTACGAAGAGACCGTTAGGAATCCGCTACTAGGTGTCGTAACCGCGATTCATAGATTCCCAGCCATCGCGGCTACACTACAACGGCTCGCGCATGCCGCCGTTCAAAAATAAGTAACTCATATAAGATAGAGTAAATCCATGCATCTACGTCTATCTTCCCCTAAAACGACCGACTAATAATAATACTTTTTGTTATTCCGGCGCCTACGCTGCTCAAGTAACTAACTATAAATTCGATCTTTTGACATGCGTGTTTGCACCCACGCACGCGTAACCCTCCCTCACACCGCCGTGAGGGAAGGTCCCTCCTTCGTTCCCGCACACACCATGGTTCTTCAGTGATATCTCGAGCCTAGGTCGTCCCCGGATGGAGCCCTCGAGCTGTCACTATCGCGATACAGTGACTCACCCACATCACTTGTACACACAGCACATATTACACACATAGTGGAAGGGTTTTA
>MU160310.1:13860-29810 GCA_015888305.1 Antheraea pernyi | reverse complement strand
ATTAAATATATATATATATATATATATATATTTCGAATGCATTATACGTTACAATACCGTTTTTAGTGGATACACAAAGAGGAGTCAATTCCAGACATCACCACCGTTCACATATTGATTCAGTCTATAATATAGCCTTTCGACACTAAAACCGGCTTGACATGGCGCTTAAATTTACAGTCCGGCAAATCAGTAATATGTTTTGGGACTTTATTGTAAAACCTAACACTATTACCTAAGAAACTATTACTGGTTTTGCTAAGTCTGAAACATGGGACGATCAAATTGTTACAATTTCTAATATTTAGATCATGCCTTTATAAAATGCAAGTTTTCAAAGTTTTTATGCACATACATTAAATTATCAAAAATGTATTGGGAGGGCAGGGTTAGGATACCGAATTCCTGGAATTTCGTTTTTAATGATTCGCGAGGTCCCATATCATATATTGCTTGAACTGCCCGTTTTTGTAATAAAAATATGGTGTCTATCTCAGCAGAATACCATACAACATTTAGGCTGAGTTGCACCAGTCAATGTTAACGTTAAAAATTCGGTTAAAGTTATTGTTAAGCAAAAAACGGGTTGCACCAGTTGACAATGGTTAAAATGACGTCACGATTTAACGTTAACTATTACAGCTCGATGTTGGCCGGTTAACGTTATTGTTATTGTCAATTTTTGCATCGGTTGTCAAGTTCAATAGTAAAAACGTTAAAATATTATGTCGTTGCTGAAAGACAGCCTGTGGGAAACTGAAGATAGTTCTTCCGATGACGAAACTAGTATATTTGAAGATAATTTGCGTCTTAGAAAGAAAAAAGTTTATCTTTCTAGAATTGATCGATTTGCAAAATGGGACGTAGAATTATTCTTGAACAGATTTCAGGTTTCTAAAAAATTAACAAACGCATTGGCTTTGTACTTAGATCATTTATTAAAACAGCTGACTTCGAAGTATGAACTATTTCTGTTAACACGTTATTAAAATTCAATATGCACCTCAAAATATAAAATATATGATATACTTGTGTTACTTTCCTTTGAATTAACCGTATATATAAATATATCAATACTTAAATATCTAATATACAACTTCACGAAAACAGATGTAAAGTAAATAACAAAGGAAAGTAATTACGACGCATTGATTTTTGGTCGCAATGAACATCTGGTTACAGATATAACAAAGTCTTGCCAAGTAAAAAATGTTACCCTGTTTGATTTTTGGGACTAATTACATTGTTTACGCAGTAACCTGAATAACTTTAACAATTACAAAGCGTTTGATGGTGCAACTGGTTTTGGTAAATGTTAATGTTAGTGGCTCTTGTCATTGTTATAGTTAACTTTAACGGTAACAATAACCGACATTTCGGTGCAACTCAGCCTAAGAGAATGGGAAGTATGCAAAGAATTTACAAAACATAACAAACGTATCAATAGTTTATATTATAAACATGAATTTTCCAATGAATAAGCAGTATCACCAGCTCAGTTTTATTAATAACATTCTTAATAGACTACTGCTTTTATATCTGGTGTTCCCAAAGTCATAGCCGTTGGCACATAGAATAAAGTAGAAGTACTAGTAAGTCGATATAATCTCTTATTTATTATTAAACTAAGGATTTTACAAATACATCTCTTAAACGACTAATTCGTTCATACAAGGCTTCACTGGTGGAACGGCACAATGTAGGCACTCTCCCTCCTGAAGCTGCAGGCTTGGTCGGATATATCATTCTCGACTAATCTGTTCTCAGGGAAGTCCTTAGCGTGGTCCTTCAGGAAGTGATTGACAATTTCAGTGGACGCTGGGCTGAGAGTCTTGTTTCTTGATACAATCCAGAGGTAAACTGAAATGTTGAAAATAAATTTGATTAACTAGATATTAATTGTAATATACTACGAGAAATTAATATAAGAATCAACAGAGATTGTTAAAATCCTACGATGTTCCAAAACAACGTAAAACAATATAAAAACACTATAATGAGGTATGTTTATGTTTTTAATAGTGCCCCTTAACAAATTTATAGCATCACTAAATGAGCCAAGTTTAGTGTAGGTGCTTTGCAACTGACTTTTAACTTGAGTTTGGTAGAAGGCCAGATGTACTTATAAAAAGGGATGATATCGTGCTATTGTTTCATAATGGTGTAAGAGGTGTCGAATAACATCATAAGACTTGAGACATCCAAGCCAACCTCACCTGCACGTGGTGCACCCTGCTGAATAACGAAAGAGGCAATGGCGAAAGCGGGGTGGTAGGTTTTTACAGACTGACTGGGTCGCAGCCCCCATGTATACCGTCATAGTGATTCGCTTCTGCGGTTTTCGCAGGCCGGTATGACAGTGGCGACCGGCGATGGATAGTGTGTCACTCGGTGGTCGCCATTGTTTTTGGATTGTACTATGCTTACCATCAGGCATAGTGCAGGCATTTACCCGCGCTACAATAAAAAAAAAATGAGGAAAAAAATGTGTATTGCTTCACCAATAGGAGTCGATAGCAAGTATTCAAGGCTACATTCATCGACTCAGTGATCATTGCTTTATTAAGTATAATGACATAAATACTATTTCGGTTCAAACTGAAATAGTTTAGAATATTATCCGATACGAAATATATATAAGAGTTGTTGAGTTATGTATGCTTGGTACACATATATGTTTCAACAACTCATATATGTATGAATAGTTCGCTTAGCTTACATAGGTCGCGAATTGCATGTATCAGGCAACAGCCAAAGCCGAGGTGTGCCGCGCACCCTTGAGCTAGTTGTCAAAATAAAATCGGCTGAGTGCCTTAAGCGTTCGCCTTAGTAGTCCGGTGAAGCTGTTAAGACCTTGCTTGGTCAATAGCGTAAAAGCGGTCGGTCGGTTCGAAAAAAAAAAACTATTTCGGTTACTTGCTATACTAATTTCGAATTGAATAATGTCGCATAAATCGAATTTCTTTCGAATTGTTAAATTAATTATAATGTCAATTAATAACAAATGTTAAATGTAAATTTAATTAAACACTTGTAAATTTGATGAATAAATGATTAATCTGGCTATAATTATAATTATTTATATATCATATATTGGCACCCTCGACAATATTTATATACATTTTTATACAGTTTATGATTTAATGAAACATATGATAGGATGCATAATCTCTGTTAGAGCTATATATATAAACACAAAGCTATAAATAAAGTAGGTCACCAATAATGATCGTTTGTAGCATACTCTGCTATTTTGTAGAACTGGGTCTCTAATAATGTACTGTCATTAATGTCACTACTGTCAATGTCAATTTTGTATTTGTCCTTCCGTATTTTACTGCGTCATTGGATTGTGCTTACTAAATGTTCTTTGAATTATATCTCGTTAAATCAGATTGAGTTTACTTTTTAAACCTATAAATCTATCAATCTCAAATACATAATATCAAAATTAGATGCTCTGCGATACACTACGCGTCGCTAGATTGACGCAAGTCGCGCAAGCGCCATATGGTCTATCACGCTTACTGGCATGTCATCACGCGAAATCATAAGTTTATCTCCTGTCAAAAAAATTCCGCCCAACGCGCCTAAAGAATTTCTCAATTTAAGAATTGCGTTTATTTTAAACGCTTAAATATTGAAATCGCGATTAGCGTCAAAAATCATACCAAAAGTGGTAAAAACGTATTGCTCCTGTTTATAAGTATTAGTGTTCCTCCAGTAGTATAAGAACGATCGTTTTTTTTTTATTGTAGCGCTGCAAAGTGACTGCACTGTAGCTGATGGTAAGCACAGTACGATCCAAAAACAACCGCGACCACCGAGAGATACGCCCTCCTCCGGCGGTCGTCGTTGTCATGCCGGCCTGTGTAAATGTATCTTCACGTTACGCTTGAAGGATCCCATGTTATGGGAAAGAGGGAACACACTAGCCGGGCGATTGTTCCACAGCTTTACGGTACGGCAAACATAAGATGTCCCAAACTTTTTAGTTCTTGCCCAGATAGGACCGACTGTAAAACTGTGTGCATCTGGGGGTAAATTTCGCTCCCACACACCAGACTAGGCCCCCCTCGGCAGCAGCTCAAGCCTAGGTCCGTTCCCTCGGCTTGGAGCCCTTGAGTACGCTGCTCGCTGACACAAAATCTTACATCACTGCGACAACATTACACATATCACCTCCACACATGCATACACATGCAAGTGGAAGGGTTTTATTTTTTCCTTTATCAAACTGAAATAGTTTAGAATATTATCCGATACGAAATATATATAAGGGGTATAGTTATTTTAGCTTAGGTTAGCTCAGATAGGTCGCAAATTGCATGTATCAGGCAACAGCCAAAGCCGAGGTGTGCCACGCACCCTTGAGCTAGTTGTCAAAATAAAATCGGCTGAGTGCCTTAAGTGCTCGCCTTAGTAGTCCGGTGAAGCCGTTAAGACCTTGCTTCTCAATAGCGTTCTGTTCGAAAAAAAAAGAAAAGTAAAACTGTGGCTCCGAAAACCGGCGCACTTGGTTCGTAACTCATTTGTTCTTAGATTTAGATATTACGTAGGTTCTTTGTCAGAGAATGTTTCCTATATAATCATTGTATTTGGTATCGATCTGGACATGTTGCGTATAATACAAAATTAAATATAGATACATATTATCAAGAGAACTTAAGCATAAATGGATGCCAATTTTAGATTTCGATAATAACATTTTCACTTTGTTTTGTATTAAAATTTTGACAATATTATGCACAAGGGCAAACTTACGACTATTTTCAGAGTTGTCCAATAAATTAACGAGGAAATTGTAAGTAATATAAAGTGTGCAAAAACAGAGATTCTTATTTACATAAAGTTTTCGATCCCTCGATAGTATGCAAAAAATTAACTATTTATATTTCTTTAATGATATCTAAAATAGCTAGTCAATATACATTTAAAAAAAATAAAGCAAATTAATTGAGAAACAAAGAAGAAAAAAAGTGCTTCACTACTTTATTTTCACCTATGGGTAGTTGTTTAAAAAAAATATAACTTGTTATTTAATATTAGCTATCAACTGCGATTACCTATATCACTCAGTGATAAAAATATCCTATTACCTTTCTTTCTATACGGCTAACTCAATTGGTGTGTATTTTTGTACTTATATTAATAATGACCTAAAGATGTTTCACTATACGTATAGCCCAGTAAGTGGCACTGTTGTCATAATCTAGAAAGTTTTTTCATAAAAAAGGTATATAAACTCAACCTTTCTACTTATATATCTAAATATATTTTAATTCAATGTACAAAGTCTACCTAGCGGATCCTACTAATAATAATAAAATTGCTTACTTGCGTGAAGGTTGCTGTTGTTGAGGTTCCTGCAACTGGCAATGATGCCGTAGTTCTTGTAGTCGGTCGACAAGACCCAGTAACGTGAAATACGAACGTTATCTAGAAGAAATGTTAATTTAAATATGAGTTATGATTCACAAAAACACTATATTAAAATATATGATATATTGGCATGTTGAAAGCCACCCAAACCCGAACGAAGAAAGTAGTTTTTTTTCACCACGTGTATGCCACTAGTGATAAATGATATATTTACAAGAAAACGAATTATTTAATGGAACTTCTACTCTAACGATATTTTTTAGTCTCTCCAGTCATATTCTATAATATGAAACATAGTGTCCCCGGACGAGCGACCATTTTTAGGTCCTTAAACCACATACTATATGAACAATAACAGTTATATAAATTATAGCGTGCGAAAAATAACAGTGATATAAATCAAATCAAGTCATATGAATAGCTACGGTGTATGAAACGATATATATCTAGTTGAAATGGGTAATTACCAGCAATGACGGTGCTCAGGATGAGGCTGCCGGTACTACCTGAGTTATCGGCTCTAGAAATAACGCCCCAAAGGGACTTCCTGACACCATTATACACATGGGTGCTGTTAACTCTCAGCACATCGTGGACCAAAGTGTAATCAGAAATACTACATTCCGCGTGCACCTCATTGGTTATAAGCATCCTCTTAACCTCATACCAGGGCCCTTGGAACTGTGAACAAAAGAACACTTATAATATACAGGATCAATATTTTTTTAATAAACTGGTGCGGCAAAATGACTGCACAGTACCTGATGGAAAGTTGTTTTCTTTTTGTTAAAGGGGGCAAACGAACTGGTGTGTCACCTGATGTTAAGTGATCACCATCGTCCATGGACACTAACAACTCCAGGGGAGTCGCAAGTGCGTTGCCACCGAACGAAACGCAACAATGCAAGCACTGTTACTTCACGTCGGTTTTCTATGAGAGGGTGGTACTACCCCGGGCGAGCCGACCCATTCATGCTGAAACCAATAATAGCTTCAGCGTGGCTCTACCACCATTTATAGTACAGTCTATAAATATCGGCAACTGTCGGTGTTAAATAGGAACCGTTATCATGCCGACCTGCAAAAGTGCCTCTTCATGCCTCGTTTGAAACACTCCATATGATATGAGAAAGGAAACACACTGGCTGGAAGGTGATTTCACATCTTCACAGTGCAACAAAGATAAGAGCTTTCGAATTTCTTCGTTCTTGCCGGGATGTTTGCCACTGTGAACCTGTGGATACGCGTACCCGCCCGTGTAGTCTTGTAGTGGAAAGAAGAAGATGGGGTGATGTTAAAAACTCTTCAGAATACTCGCCATGATAAAGACGATAAACACACGCTCAGTGAGGCGATGTCTCTTAACAACTGAAGCGGTTCAAGGTAGTTAGTAATTCTGCATCATTCACAATACGGACGGCCCGTCGCTGCAAACAGTCTAGAACATCAAGAAGGTATTAGATGGAACCATACCAGAGATTCCAGAGAACAGTATTCCATGCACGGCCTAACAACTCGGCTGCATATTTCCTAAGGACTACAGGTGGGGCGTCATCAGGACCACTGGCTTTTCAATTGTCAAATGAAACAGCTCTTTTCGCAAGTCACTTTGCCGTATAGGGATTTCTAGCATTGTTAAATCGGTTCATAGTATCTCTGGGGATAGGGTGCTGCGATTATCGAGTCGAGAATTAGCCGCGAAGATATCGGAAGATTTTATAGTTTACTAACGACCCTAGCGTGTCCTCCCTAAGTATAAAAATCCTAGAATCAAAACCACCACAGCAATAATTATGAGGTCCAACTATGAATCTAAACCATTCTTGACTCCAGCCTAAAACAAACAAAGAAAAATCATCAAAATATATTTAGCCGTTTAGGAGGAGCTCTGTGACATACAGAAGAAATGTATATATAAAGTTATATAGGTTTTAATACCTGGACTGTTCAAAAACAAAATGGTATAAGCTTTATACAAACTAAAAGTAGACCGTATAAGACACTGGTTAATAGACTGTTAATAGCATAAGTTTGCTCGCACAGTAAAAATTGGGGTGTAAGGGGTGTCGAATATCATCATAAGACATTGAGACACCCAAGCCAACCTCACATGCACGTGGTGTACCCTGCTGAATAACAAACGAGGCAATGACGAAAGCGGGGTGGTAGGGTTTTACAGCTTGACTGGGTCGCAACCATCATGTATATGGCGAGTAAGCCCGTCCTAGTGATTCGCTTATGCGGGTCGCGTTTCGGGATCAGCCTGTGCATATCCAGCTCTTCGCAGGCCGGCATGACAGCGGCGACCAGCGATGGATAGTGTGTCACTCGGTGGACGCCATTGTTTTTCGATTGTACTGTGCTTACCATCAGGCACAGTACAGTTTTGCAGTGCTACAATTTTTTTTTTTTTGTAATATCAATTTTTAATAAAAAATTTGAGATTATTTGAGATTTTGAGATTCGTGTCTTAATATATCAGCCGAGGGGTTAACATTTGATTACAATCTCACCTGGTGTTAAATGACGATATAGTCTAAGATAGTAAATACTCTCCGTGTTATTACAAAAAAGTTAAATACGTATTAAATACTTGGTTTAAAAAAGTTTCCTAATAAATGCACCGCGCTCGCCCGTGGCAAGTTCGCGTTATCCTTTTTTAACAAGTTCAACCTAACGTAACTAAAGCGAGACAAAAGAGCAAGATGGCGAACATTCAGCGACCGCGGTGCATTTAATATGATACATTTTTAAAACCAGGGTTCAATACGTATTTAACTTTTTTGTAATAACATCGTCTAACTCTAAGCTTACAGGGGAACCTGACTCACAAATGCTGTTGCCAGAACAAATCTTCAGGCACTTAGCCATAGATTTTTTACTCAAGGACGAAAATTACATGAGAATAGAAGAAGCCTTAACATCATGCTATGGTTTCTTAGAAACTGTGACAAACTGGTTGTCCCATGTTTAATAATTAGTGAAATCGGTAACAGTTTTTTAGGTGATAGTGTTAGGTTTACCAACAAAGTCCCAAAGGATATTACCGATTTGCCGGATTCTGAATTTAAGATTTAATTTATGAATAAACATTTCATCTCTGTGCATCCATTAAAAACGATTGTGACATGTACCAAATCTATTCTATTACATATATTTGTTAAAAAGATAAACCAGATCGAGCTTCTTGTCGGTTCTTCTCGATGACCGGGTTGTTTACTGAACAGATGGTAGTTTTGACGTTCGTAGTAGCCTTCTTAGGGCCTAAATTGAATAAAATGATTTTGATTTTTCAACACAACCATTTCTTCACTGATAGCTCTAACTTCTATTTTCCTATTTCCTTAACCTTTCTCCTATTTCGAATATGATTAATTTCTTATTTAAAAAATCCGATTTATTTTTTATTCAAAATCAAAATATCCTTTATTCAATTTAGGCCCTGAGAAGGCGCTTATGAACGTAAAAGCTACTACCGGTTCGGAAAACAGCCCAGTCATCGAGAAGAACCGGCAAGAAACTCGATCTGGTTTATTTTTCCATGTCATATATTTGTACAGTAACATAAATATTTACATTCGTTATTAGTGGATGCACAGAGAGGGGCGTCATTTCCAGACGTCACAATCTTTCACGTATTGATCCACCCTATAATAAATAGCCTTTAGATATTAAAACCCGCTTGACATGGTTCTTGAACTCACTATCAGGCAAATCGGTAATGTGTTTTGGGACTTTATTATAAAACCTAACCTAAACCTAACCTAAAAAACTGTTTTTGGATTTAGTGAGCCTGAAGCATGGAATGATCAATTTGTTGCTGTTTCTAGTATTTAAATTATGCTGGTCTTTTACTAGATCCATTATATATGCTACAGTATATATCACGGTACTCGCCTACAGTGTAGTAATGCAAAAGCATCGGTGTCTGATCTCAGGATTGTGGTTCTATTAATATATATTATACACAACTACATTCTGGAGTGATTATATTATTTAAGTTGGACTGGACTTTTTATTGCCACTTCATAATGTAAGTAGGAATATACATTTTTATTGATGAAATATATAACAATCACGTTGTTTACAACACCCGAAATGTAGTTTCGCAATTCAGGTTATTTAATTTAATACTTTTATAATGACCCATGCCATGTCAACATGCATATGAATTTTATTAAAAAAATAATGTGATAACTAAGCTTTGTCAATTGATCTAAAAAGTAAACAAAACAAGCACTGACTCATATCAGTTGCGTCATGGTACATAGAAAACTAAATTAAGTGTGAGTGTATGAAAATTATGTGTGAAATAGCTTAAAAAACTAGGCAAAGTTATTATCAACTATTTCATAAAAAATGTTATATCAGACTTCAGATATACTTTAACGCCATCTAGCGCTCAAAGGCTATACTATATTGTTATCTGATATTCTATCACAGTAGTATAATTATATTTATTTGCCACCTATTGCTCAATCCTCGAAATTAAATAATACGTTTTGTTTATGATTTATGATTTGTGTCTCCTCGAATTTTCAAATGTACTTAGTTGATATTTAAAAATATAAAAAAATATTTATTGTTAAATCAATTTGTATTTATTGATTATAAATAAGAGTGACTGTGAAGATACCAACGACAGTGAAATTCTAATTAAATTTCATGGTCATATGGAATTCAATGGTCATTTTATATTCGATTCTTCACCATAAAGTGTTACATAACCGCTTATTTTAAACAACATTGAACTTAAACAACAAAATATTTACATATTCATTCGTCTTATAATTCAGAAAAAAAAACCTGAAAGCAATAACAGCTTTTTTTACGTTTCAACGTTTTATAAATCGATAAATACCGGCTGCACGCGCGAAAAAGCATGAATCGTTGTCACGTTCCGCCTGAGCTGAACGTGCAAGCGAGAGCGCGGAACAATCGATAGAGAGGCGCTATCGGCCAAAGCGTTCAGCTTGTGACATATCTATCTCTTTTTCACTCCATCAGTCGATGCGTCCGAGTAGAATAGAGACAGCGGCAGCAAACGTACCTACATGTGAAATTGTAATTTTCAATTAACTCCTTCTTTGTTTTATACAAAATAATGATAATTCAGTAAAAAATATTCTATCCAATTCATAAAAGTATGCAATTTCTCATTAGTGTTTTCTTATGGCGTTATCACGTAAAAATATCGTCCATAAACCCACTTTATACTTTTAACCCAATTATTTTTTAGTTCTGTTAAATTTACGACTTAATATATAAATCTTATAGATTGCTTATTTTATACATAATTTTTTAAATCAAAATATCACAGTGTAACCAATTTAGCGTATAATAAGTAAATTTTCTTAATGAACATCTGATCAAAAATATTTTTCATAAATTTAAAGTGTGTGCAAAATCTCTGTATGTAATGGAACGTATTTGAATGATGAGATCGAATTGAACGAATGCTATTCAGAGTTGCTTGCATAAAAATACTTAAATCAGATGTTTAGCTAGAGACCGCTTCGACACGCTTTTGTAATAATGTATTTTAAACATTATTTCCAATTCAAAGATTTAAACTTTTAGACATAGCTTAGTAAAACTCGTGTTATATGATATACGATTGATAGACAGGATGCAGTAATGAGCAAGATGCATTAAGGTCTCCTATTGGCGCAAATTACAGACATCTCACATTGCCCATCAGTAATTACCCTATTTCTTTATTATTTTTTAAGTTTGAAAAATCTAACATAAAAAAGCACATTCAATATAAGATATTTAACACCAATTATGGGCAATTATGCTGTGAAAGTTTTATATTCTTTACCGAATATATCATACTTACTTTTTTGCTTTTATATTACACTAGCTGACCCGTGCTACTTCGTCTGCACCAAAACGGTTATCACCGGTTTCAATTATATTTTTAAACCTAAAACCCGATTGCAGCCACACCTACAGTTTCCAATTATAAATCCAAACTATCAAGGGGCTCATGTACATTTTTTTTACTTTCGTCCGTTATCCTGGAGAATCCCTTGCGTTTTATAAGATAAAAAGTATCCTAAATGTAATCTCGTAACATTAGTTATCATTGTGCCAAGTTTCGTCAAAATCGGTTCAGTACTTTCCGAGTGATGCGCGTTCACAGGGACAGACAGACAGACAGACAAAATTTTTAAAAGGGGTAGTTTTGGCTTCTATATCGACAACAAAGCCTACCCCCATCAAAATTTTCAAAAAATATTTAATGTACAGATTTGACCCTGCTACAGTTTTATTATAATATATAGATAGATTAGTGTTATCATAACATAAAAAGTTACTATGTATTTTTTGTGTTAAAAGTGGAAATTTTGGCGTCCTTATTCATATATACGTAACCGGTAGTAGACAGGGAGAGCTGTAAGGGCAGAGGTAAATGCTCTTTAGAGGAATCTTCGGTCAGATCAACAGAGATGATAACTTGAGATCTAAGCTGATAGTTACAGAGATAATCAATAATCACGAACGTAACCATTCTCGACATAGGTTACCGAGAATGTTTTTCTTATATAGATATGCCTTTCATGCTCATTTCAGTGGCTACGTGACAGTTCTATTGAAGTGTTGTCTATTTCTTTAGCGCGGTACGTAGACTAAGTAGTTTGATAGATGTTAACATAGATGCCGTTAAATTCATTTTAAATATACTTTTTTTTATATATATATAGCACGGCATTGTGCCTGATGTTAAGCACAGTATAATCCCCAAAAACAATGGCGACCCCTGAGTGAAACACTATCCATATAAGTCCTTGACAAACGTTTTGACGGCTCTGAATATAGTTGCAAAGAACACAACATGAATTGAGACAACTTCAGGATAAATAAATGCCAATTTTAGATACCTGTAATAATATTTTAGTTTTGTTGTGTATTAAACTCTGTACTGTATTACGCGCAAGCCAAACTTTAAGACTATATTCAGGCCGGACAGAAAGATCGACGAGGAGTGTACAATTGCATACACAATTCAGATAAAACGCATATTTAATTTTCACGTAATAAAAGCGCAGTAATTTATTCACCTTTATCAAGCTTTCAACGATCGGAAATGGCGAACAAATTCGATATGATAATTACGATGCCTGTAACTTAAAACTGGTGTTAAATTGAGTCGTGCAACTTTAGACGAAGATTGAGTATATAAATAAGTTACATCGGATGAATGTTATCGTTCCTTGTTAATTAACAAATTATGTACATACATGCATATGTATCATGTACCAATTTTGATGGGTTTATGTGTTATTTTCGTTTTCTATTGGTTATAAAGTAAATTAAGACTCCTAAAATGTATGTATATATATACATATGAGTGTCTGTATTTATATATTCATTGTTCCCTATTATTAATATATATGTACTTATCATGTCATATTTCATATTAAACTTCTATTACCATTTTTTTTCCAAACTTATATAGCTTCACTACACGAAACACTACATAACATTTAATAGGCACACCATCTCTCGGTGCACACATAACACTCTGGGTCCCCAGTGAAAATCAACGCTGAAGGACTAGCTTCCAACAGCACACGCTGACTCGGGGCCCATTTGCCACACACACACTTAACCATCAATTTGTATTTCTATTTTTCATTGTTTATATGTATGTTTTTTCTTTTTTAATTGTACGTGTTTCATATTTACCTATGTGTGTTGCAAATAAATGTCTTTTCTTTCTTTCTTTCTTTCTTTCTAAAACATTGTTACAGTTAAGAGATATTTATAGCAAATATTAAAAATTCTGAAATAAGAATTCGCGGTAGAGATATTCAAAATTCGTGTTCTGTTCCTCAACATTTTGGAATTTCAATATCAGTTACCTATTATTAGTACATAGTTCATTGACTTTATATGCTGTCAGAGATACATGGCTACAAATTTAATATATTTTTAGCAGTATTTGCATAAGGAATTACTTATATTTTCGTTGTATTTACACTGATCTATACAACTTTTTTTGTTTTTAAGTTATTAAGGCCAACAAAATTAAGGGCAACAAACAATTGTACTCAAAAATACATGTAAACAATATTCCATAAAAAAACAACATAGTTCTTAGAGAACAATCCGCTCCGCCGCCCACGGAGTAAGTATACAGATAACTTTAGGGCATTAAATAAAATCAAAACGAATGGTAGTTAGTAAGATTAAACATGAAATACAGTATGAGGGTACAATGAAATGCATGCCGGCATGACAGCGGCGTCCGGCGATGGATAGTATGTCAATCGGTGGTCGCCATTGTTTTTGGATTGTACTATGCTTACCATCAGGCACAGTGCTGTCACTTCGCAGGCCGGCATGACAGCGGCGTCCGGCGATGGATAGTATGTCAATCGGTGGTCGCCATTGTTTTTGGATTGTACTATGCTTACCATCAGGCACAGTGCTGTCACTTTGCCGCGCACCCTTGAGCTAGTTGTCAAAGTAAAATCGGCTGAGTGTCTTAAGCGCTCGCCTTAGTAGTCCGGTGAAGCTGTTAAGACCTTGCTTGGTCAATAACGTAGTCAGTTCGAAAAAAAAAAAACATATTGTTCGATAACGTATAGCTTAACAATTTAATTACTTTCTTATACAGTGTTATTGAGCACTGAGGGACCACCCTCACGTTAACTATATACCAATATAGTAGGTTAAAGTTCCAGGTATGTTGCTGATGATAAATCCCATCCCATTCGTTATACTATTAGTATTCACATATCTAATCTACACGTTACATATTACAGTAGATGACGTGCGTATCGTAGTTACAAATGTTTCTGAAAAGGTATTTCTGTAATGTACACACCTACTTACAATTTTACATTTCTTTAATACATTTAAAAAAACACGTGCGGAGCCGCGGGCTACAGCTAGTCAGTTATAATCAGCTTCAGATAACATTTGATCACCACTTGGTCGGTGAGTTTTGGGTGATCGCATGCTTTAATTGAATGATCCACCTTATACAGTATTTATTTCTATCTGTAAGGTATATCTTGTAGCATATATTGTGCAAGTATTATTGCTTGTCGCTACGGTAACGTTATTGTTAATGAAATATATTCAAACAAAGTAAATATTTTGTTATAAACATTACAGTAACACAACGCCTTCAATGAAACATAATTTTTAGAAGTGGACGGGTCTTATAGGAATAAATACTAATAATAACAATTTATAAAAAACTAAAATTACACATAAGTCAATGATAACATCGAAAATAGCGGTAACAGTTAAATAACGTTAAATAACAATAAACTTGTGGCTCGCTGTTTTGTGAACTTGTGACATTGCTATATCGAGAAAGTTACGTGTTGAACAAGTGAAATATAGTCAAAATTCTAGTTCAACTTACGGTTTCAAACATAAATATTTTCGAATACCCGCAGTTATTAATTGTGATACGATAACTGTGGTTGTAGTGTTGTTATTATTCAAGGAAAATAATTACAATGGAATGTAGTAAGTGTTTAACTCCAATTTACGATAACGAAGAAATAACATGTTGTAGTTGCAAAAAACCGTACCATTTTCATTGTGGCAGTATCAGGGAAGTATGCTTCAGGAAAATGACCTCTGTTAAAAAATCTACATGGCGAGGACCCTGTTGCAATAAACTGAACCTGGAAACTAGAGTGATCGATTCGACATCAACTTCGGAGACTGTCTCTTTAAACGAAGTACAAAAACTTCTCCAACAAGGATTCGACAACATTTTACAACAACAAAATTCGACACTCCAAGACTTTAAAACAGATGTTATGATGAAAATTAACGAGTCATTATCGTCACTCGATCTAAAAGTTGAGAAAGCTATGAAGTTAATTTCTAACCTAACAGATAACTGCGACCTTTTAACTGCCTCGATATCTCCACTCCAAGACAGTGTTAAATACTTGTCGGGTCAGCAGGATACTTTCCAAACAACAATTAACAGTTATGAGAGTAGAATAAAAAATCTAGAAAAAGATAACAATATTTTAAAAGAAAAGATACAAATTATGGATTCCTTAAAAATTGACCTGAATGAAGTAGAACAGCGTGCTAGATTCAATAACGTAGAAATCCATGGAATTCCGGAAAAAAAATCTGAAAACCTGACAGAAATAGTAAAATCCATATCTATCTTCCTTAATGTGCAGATGACCAATCAAGATATACTTTTCGCAACGCGTATTTCACCACGTAACAAGTCTGTGACAAAAACAAAATCAGTGATTGTAAAGTTTAATTCCATGATGAAGAAGGATGAACTTCTAGTCCAGGCTCGAAAAAATAAAGGATTATCTAGTATTAATATTGGAATTCATGGAGAGGAACGGCACATATATATAAATGAACATCTTACTCGGCAAAACAAGGATCTTCTGAATAAAACAAGAGTTTTATGTAAAGAATTGGGGTTTCGATATGTATGGACCCGGAATACAAAAATCTACATAAGAAGAAACGACAATTCTGCCGCCACTCGCATTCAAAACGAGGAGCAACTGAACAATCTACGGGCCGAAGAATCAAGTCAGTCTGCAGCACAA